>JABUQX010033571.1:22500-25206 GCA_015478945.1 Trachelipus rathkii
TAATGTTTTCCTAAAAAAATGGTGAAGTTTGAAGAGTTTTCCTTACTTTTGGAAACTTAAATGATGTATAAATCTAATATATTTATTGGTTTTGTAACTTGACCAATTGCTTATTTCTACATCGAAAATTTTATTAAGCTGAGATAAATAGTAAATATCTAGTTTTCAATTTAGTCAATTTTTGGGGTCAAACAATAAATTTATAAGAGATGCAATTTTTACTTCTTAAATAATGTGACAAAAGATTCTTAGCCACAACTCACTGTTAATTACTGTAATTTTTTCCTGTTAAAATATTAGATAATTAATATTAATAATAACCCCAGCTATAAATATTTATAAAATTAAAAGTTTAAGATTCACAATATGCAATGCAAAAGACAAGCATATCAGGCAAAAGTAAATTTCTCTTTGAGATGTAGATCTTTATCTTTAGCTTGGCTAAGCATAAACACAAAGTAGAGAGGAACATAAGTAGTTTACTGCAAGGTCTGGAAGATACGATGTTTCTTAAGTTTATTATAATGAAGAAATTTAGCGGTTATAGTTATAAAATAATAGAGTGGGTATGTTGCTTTTCATTTATAGTGAAAGGTATGTTATTAGTAGTAATAGAGCCAATCCCGCACGCCCACCCTTTTCTATATAAATGAATAGAGATATATTAGGCTTATATGGAGAATTGATAGCCCGAAGGGCTATCAATTCGACAAACAGACAAAACCGAAGGTTTTGTCTATGTTTGTTTATGTTTGTTTATGTTTGTTTGTGTTTGTTTGTGTTTGTTTGTATTTATTATTTTTATTATTACATCGAAGGTTCGTTTTCCCGCAGGGAAAACGAATCTGAGTTGAAAATCATCCTCAACATATGCATTTCTGAATCCAACTCCGACTCCGACTCCGACTCCGACTCCGGCTCCGACTCCTTTTTCTTATTTATGTTATTATTATTATATTATTATTATTATTATTATTATTATTATTATTATTATTATTATTATTATTATTATTATTATTATTATTATTATTATTATTATTATTATTATTATTATTATTCCACCGTGTTTCTTCTTGCGCATCCAGTTTCTGAATTCGATATATATCTACATGGGTTAGGTAATAAACAGACCGTATAACAACAATGTTGGTGTCCTTATAAAGGGTTATCGGGGTCGTAGAGTTGAATATGATGGTTATAAGACCCGTAATAGGGTGTCTAGGATCCCCCAGAAGGGATCCCACCCAAACATTAAATATTGATGTAGAAAGCTGAAACTTGATATGCAGCCTTTTTAGGTTGTATCTTAGAGTATTCGGGGTAAAAATGACCGATTTGACCAAATTCGGGGACCAGCCCCACCAAATCTGAAAATATTGACCTAGAATGATGAAACTTCGGTATACAACCTTCTGAGGATGTACCTTAGATGACCCGGGTGTAAAATGACTGTAGGTGCCCCAGACGGGGTACTCACCCCATCTGAATATTGACATAGAACAACGAAAATCTTGATATACAGCCTTTTAGGTTGTGTATCTTAGATGTATCCGGGTAAAATGACCGATTTGACCAATTGGGGACCAGCCCCACAAAACTGAAATATTGACATAAAATGATGAAACTCGGTATACAACCTTCTGAGGATGTAACTCTTAGATGACCCCGGGTGTAAAATGAAATTGGTGCCCCAGACGGGGTACTCACCCCAAAAATCTGAAATAATGACATAGAACGACGAAACTTGATATACAGCCTTTTTAGGTTGTATCTTAGATGTATCCGGTAAATGACCGATTTGACCAAATTCGGGGACCAGCCCCACAAATCTGAAATATTGACATAGAATGATGAAACTCGGTATACAACCTTCTGAGGATGTATCTTAGATGACCCCGGGTGTAAAATGACTATGGGTGCCCCAGACGGGGTACTCACCCCAAAAATCTGAATATTGACATAGAACAACGAAACTTGATATACAGCCTTTTTAGGTTGTATCTTAGATGTATACGGGGTAAAATGACCGATTTGACCAAATTCGGGGACCAGGCCCCCCACAAAATCTGAAATATTGACCTAGAACGATGAAACTCGGTATACACCTACACATATAAAAGGTACTCACATCATATATGGGTTAAATAATCGTACACAGCCTAAATGGGGGTCTCTGGGACCCCAAACCTGAAACATTGACCTAGAACGATGAAACTCGGTATATACCATTCATATAAGGTACCCATATCGTATTTGGGTTAAATAGCCGTACACATCCAAAAGGGGGGTCACCAGCCCCACAAAACTGAAATATAGGCGTAGAACAACGAAACTTGGTATACATCTTTCTTATGATGTATCCTCGATACAGAAAAAAAGAAAAAAAAAAAAAAAAATAAAAATAAAAAAAATTAAAAAAATTAAAAAAAATTTTTTAAATTTTTAAAAAATTTTTTTTTTTTTTTTTTTAATTTTTTTTTTTAAAAAAAAAAAATTTTTTAAAAAAATTAAAAATTTTTAAAAAAAATTAAAAATTTAAAAAATTTTGAAATTTTTTTTAAAAAAATTAAAAAAATTAAAAAATTAAACATTTTTTTTTATCTTTTAAGTTTATAACAAAAAAATTTACGTTTTTTATATAAATCAAACACCCTCTAGAGTCTGGAGCCTCTGGAGCCTCTTGAGCCTTCCCGGCCTCTTCCATGC
>JABUQX010033572.1:0-30000 GCA_015478945.1 Trachelipus rathkii
TATATATTATTAGCTACATACCTGTAGAGTCACATTAATATAAAAAATTCATTGAACCATATATATATTACTATATATTAATAATATATATTATATATTATTATATATAATATTAATTTAATAATATATGATATATATATATATATATATATTAATATATATATTATAATATTAATATATTAATATATATATATGTGGGCCAATTATAGTTCACCTATATATCATTAACCTGTTACTAAACCGGATACTAATATAGTTTTTTAAATAACGGATGATAACAGTGAGTAACCATAACTATTTATATCCTTTATAATATATATTTTCTATATATATGCAATACTCATGAAATAAGTTCCATAATTTTTTATCCTCTCATATTACTTTTTCAGTTCTCATGTACATTGATTTGACTTTATTCTTATTGAGGAAGTTTTGAATAGCCAATATTAATTTAGACTACACTACCATAGAGTACTAACTAAAAAATTTAATTTTATATAAATATTATTATATATTATTTATATATATATATATATATATATATATATATTAATTATATATTATATATATATATATTATATATATATATATATATATAATATACATACATCACAATATATAATAAATATTATACGTTTTGAAAATTATATATAAATCACTAAAAAAATTAAAATATAAATGAATTGTGAATAATAATAAAATAAGAGAATTTGAAGCACAAAAAATAAGAAAAGTATATGTTAATTACAGATATATTTTATAGAAATTTTATATCCAAGGTATATTCGAATTTTTATAAATTGATTTTGTAAGTTTATGTTATGAGTGAGATAGATGCTAAGAATGATTGTTGACCGAACAACTTAATCGACATATATTTCTACCATAATATACTCATTAGAGGACATAATGATAGTAATTGTTAGAATGAAAACACCAATGTGTGTGTAGATGTTTGATGTGCACTTAAGAAGTCCGGAAGTTTTAGCTAAACTACGTGGAGCATACTGTGTGGCTAGGGATGAGGTCATTAGTAAGGAGGAGGTAATAGTTAAGCGAGAAAATTGAAGATTGGTAAATCCTGGAGGTATAGAATGAAATTACGGTTAAATTAATCAAAGAACGGAGAACAATATGGTGATTGATTGATTTTGGAAAATTGTGTACAAAGTGTTTATGAATGTATAGTTCTGAGTGGATTTGGAGTAGAAGCAGTAATAGTCCCTTAAATAGGGTAAGGGAGATAAAGAGGAACTCTGTAGGATTATATTATTTATTTAAGTGTATAGGTAGGATATATAATATGGTATTTCGTGTCCAAGAAGGCAGGAGAGTGCTGTCGCGACCATGAAGTATCTGATCGATGAAGAATCAAAGTGACTGGTTTGAACTCTAGAGGATCGTATCAAATTAAATCTGTAAATTGAAATCATATTGAGTAAACAGAGATATGAGGAAGAAGAAGTATTGGGTATATTTAAGGTAGTTTTATATATAGGTGTGGCATAGAAACTCAGGGCCTATGATATTGATTAATAAGGGATAAGCTCTAATGGAGTAATGCCTATTTTGTATATATAGTTAGTTAGTTGGTAAAGGCTTCTGAAATGAAATCAAAAGTTAATTAAGTTTGCGATAGTGAAGCTTATTTATGTAATAGTAATATAATTGAGTAGTATTGAAAGTTGAGATTGTTTTAAATATTATAATATGAGATGTAAATGAAGGCATGGAATATGTGCTAATATATATATATTCTTCTTGTTATTCAAATTTGTATATGAGTAATAGGGTTATGAAAGAATATAAGGCTAGAATTTTAGAGAGAAAGATGTTGTAATGTAAAATAGGTAGAATATATGATAGAATTATGTATAAGTAGGTGGTTGCCTAATACTAATATATATACACTATTATTTAATATAAATATGCATAATATGATTTAGGTTATTGATATGTGCGAATCTGAGATGAAGTTGTGAGGATTTAGGTAATATTATATTATCACACTCTACACTCTCATCACTCATCATCACAGGTCCATTTATTAAAACCCTAACGTGAATGCAAATAAAAAAAAAATTATATATTAAGAATTCAGAATGGTTTGAGATATTATGATATCTGAGAATTATATTTTTCAAATTTGAGGGAGTTTTTAGTTGTCCTCAAATTTTCCCTATATAAATAAAAATAGATATATATATTCCAGTTTACATTTCTAATAGCAACAGTCATATTATATCATAAAGCATTATATTACATTATATACATATACAACTTACTCGCTGAATTAAGAGCGAGCATTTGGAGCGAGAGGTCTGCCATGTATATATATATAAATATCACTGACCAGCCATGATGTGCATTTATACCTCATTTTTGATGTTTTAGTTTTTTAATTTAAGTCAATAAATTATCTAATGAAAAAATAAATTTATACACTACATCCGAGATAAAATACACTTTGAAAATGATAAAATTAATCTTTTATTAATACTATAAATTAAATATATAAAGTAATCAATGAAATATAAGCACTTCACCCTGCATTCAAAATTACATTTTACAATAAAATTAAACATAAAATTCTCATTATTTCTGTTGTTCGCATTGGAATAAGTTAAAAAGTCTTTGCTTAGTTTAAAGTTAGAAAGTTATACAAATTTTATTAGCTTACCCTAATGGTTCTATATATAATAGAGTCCACAATAATAATATATATAATAATAATAATAAATATAATATAATAATAAATTAATATAATAAATAATAATAATTAATATATTAGGAATATACTAGAATGTTTTTATATATTATTTATAAAAGTAATATTTAATTATAGTTAAAAAAAGGTAAATAATAAAAAATAATATAATATATAATTAAATATATAATAATATATAAGGAAATTTTGTGAGTTGCATATTTATATATAAGTATGAATTAAAATAAATAAAAAACCTAATCGTAAATAAATATGAAGAGTCATAATACGTCTGCATAATAAAATAATTAATGATGTGTAAAGTGAATATATAAATAATAATAATGTATATACAAAATATTTAATCTAAAAGTCGTTAAGAGTATTTTATCTACTATCTTGATTTAGAGGTGACATTTTGTTACCAGTAAAAAGGAGGGGTTTGAAAGTAATTGTTAGATCAGAGAACACGATACCTCGGTTAGGACCAGTGCGACAAATTCTTTCTCTTCATCTAAATTAACATCAACTGCTACATTGGATGCAGGTGGAGTTGAACATCGCGATGAGATCATGTCTCAGTATTATCGCAAGTGCGAGACTCTGCGACCGGAGTTAGGAGGTCCTGAGTTATCATGACTACCTTTAAGTAAATATGATTGGTATAGGATTCAACAGGTAGACCTGAGTGATGCAGAGTGTAGGCATGGAGAGAGAGTGTTGAAAAGTTGTAAAGTCACTTTTATAAGGCTTAAGAAGATATAACCCAGTAAACAATAAGCCTTGCCTCATGGCTGAAAGCTTGGTGAGATTAAGTTGTATTGACGATAGAACTAATTTTAAAGATCTTACCGTAACAGATGTTTTGTGATAAATATTCTATCTAAAGTATTTTCTTTATAAATATCATTATTATTAAATATGATGAATAGTTTGTCAATATAATATATAAATTTAATATAATCCAACGAACCTCATACAACTGCTTTTAATGCGACAACAGTTTTATTAATTATGCAAGTAATAATAAAAATCTAATAAGTATTTCAGAAAGAAACTAAGTGCTAACTTATATATTTTCATCAATTTTTATGTATGATACGGAACTATAGTTTTTAACCGAGTACAGAGTTAACGAATAATGGGATACTATAATCACTTATATTTCTATTTTTCTTATTAAAAGTGAATTATCAAAAAATATAAAATCTATCCATCCTATATCTATAATATAATAAAATTAACATAATATATATATATATATAATATATATAATATATATATATATTATATAAATATATATATATATATATATATATATTTATAATATAATATATTATTATATATATAATATATATATATATAATCTATATATATATATTATATATATATATAATACTATATATATATAATGAAATTAAAAAATTTTTATTTTATTTATGCTAAAATAAAATAGAGTTAATTAAACTGATTTAAGATGTTACATAATAATATATAATATAAATATATATATAATATTAATATATATTATATATATATATATATTATATCATCATCATCATCAACCACCACCACCTTCTCTCCCCAAGACCTATTGGTATGGTGAGGTAACATGCACAGAAACAGAAAAAGTAGTAGAAGAAAGACGCAAGTCGAAAAGAAAGCTCAGTCTTACTGCCCCCTTTATACCATTTTGGTCAGAAAATCCACCCTAGAGCTTCCACGGGACCGCGACGGACCCTCACTATTATGGCATTCTCGTCAATGTATAGTGAGGTCATCCCTTGGCCTAATATAATTGAACTTATCATACAAAAAACCTATATACCCTTCAACCCCCCCCCCATTCACTCCTATTATGGCACCTCTTCATTACTCGCCTATCTGCTACAAATTACTCACTACAATTCTCTATCCTCACTAGGTAATTCGTTTATCAGTGAGACTCAATCCACATTTCTTTCTAAGGTCGTCGCTCGTGTCAACACGTATTCCACAGACATCTAGATAAAATGAGGAATGAACCGTATTAGAGAGTTATGTTGGATGTGAAGAAAAGGGGTAAATGAGGAATAAATGAAAAAGTACGTGGAGATGGTTTGGTCCATATTGGAGGATGAATGACAGTGTGGTTGGTTAGCCGAATATATAAGTGTGGTGAGCGTGTTGGGAATCCAACTGGCTGGGAGACTCGACGCAGTGTGATAGCGCAAATAGGACTCTGTGAACCGAACTCAGATCGATCTATGCCTTATATTGTCTAGCGAATGAATTCAAAGGTGTACTCTAACGTCGAACCTTGAGACATCTCATAATAGGTGCTCCATAATGATCAGGTAAGCAAAGGCGCAGTCCTTAGATGCGATGGTCCACTAGCCTTATGGCCTAACCCTGGGCGGGGATGAACCTACACTTGATCGCACTAATATCCCTCCACTATATAGTGCTATGTATCTTATTCCTTATCGAAGTCTCTGTTATATCACATCCAAGATGCATTTTCTGCGCGCACTCTAAGGCACTTACTAGTTTCTCAGAAACACATTGTTGAGTATCTTATAGATCTATACACGGTGCGATACTGTAACGATGGAGCGGCCTTACTTAGTGTCGCGAGCATTGTCTAATAACTTTACTACACATAGACTAAACAAACATACCCTCATTCTTGCAGAATTTCTCTACGAGCACGTCACAAGTTATCTATAAGTCGCATCCTTATATAACATCCCCACGAACGGACCATTTTAACTTTGCGAACACAGCGCAGCCATGCGCATGCCAGTTATTATTACAACTTTCCTACTACATCTACTACATCATCCATTCACTTTTCATTCACAACATATATACCTAAATATTTACTAACTCTAAACGACTAAATTTTCCAGCTGCATCACAACACATATATTATATATAACATACTTAAATATCTTTGGGTAACTAATTAACTGTGAGCATATTCGGTAGCACTCCTGATATACCTCTCCTTTACGTATAAACAAATCAAACATACACTACACTTTACACTTCCACTCACTTTATTTTATATACAAAAATACAAATATATTGCTTCCCAATGTATATACCAATCTTCTCAATTCCTCTTATCAGATTATCACCTCAGAACAAAGGACATCATTCTATACATACCTTTCTGAAATATTCATTTTCGTATAGTTTCATAACTAAACTATACTTTTCCATTCTTCTACATTTTTTATAAACACACACCTAGTATATATTATATATCTACCCTGCTCACTATAAACCTCACACCTCTAATATAATTATCTTTCATGACACCTATTATTCCATAAACAAATTGTAATATACTCAAAGGAGAACCATCCTTAGCCTCAACTTAATATATATATATTATATTATATATATAATTTTTCAAGAGGCCCCAAGTTCAAGTAAAACATGTGATGAAATGGTAGATTATGAGATTTTCCTGGGATTCCATATTTCCGTTCCCAACCCTGTATTCAAATTTAGATTTTACAACCACGAATACACTTTCAAGTCAGTCTCTCAAGTTCTTGTGTAGGTGTCTTAGCCAACTTCATCCCTGTACACACGTTTATAAATACATACCATAGACTTTGAGTATGAGGTTATGCCTTTCAGAAGCCTAGCTTTATACTAAACACACTTTTCTGACGCATATTTAGATGTAAAGTCTTCTCGTCATTAAAACATATTCGAGTGAAACTATCATAATAGTTCTAATATACCATTATAAATCGCTCATAATATAGCAAAAAAAATATTTACCTCTTCTCTCGCGCATTCTATATATATATACTCACAATTCATTATATAAATATCAATATAACAAAAATGATACTTTATTGATACGAAATAATCCACAAAATCCACTGCTAAACGAAGTGGCTTTACTTGTATGTCCTAAACACCACAACACCATATGGATATTATATACACCAAACTCATAGAGTCTATTAATCAGTATACTACTTAGAACTCTGTGCACTTTCAATAATCCCTATAGTCGACACTCATACTATATCTGCTATTCCATTAACTAACACAATCTATTGAGAAACTAAATTTCCCCTGCAATATTACCACTTTTTACCTACATGTTAAAATATGTGATTTAAATAACTTCATTGCGAGTCAAAATAAGGTTACTTAACTTAACTGGGTAGAAATTTAAAGTGAGGAAGAATAACCTAAATATTTCTTACATTCATTAAGTAAATAATATATATTATATTATAAGGCACTCCTCTAGTATTCACTCTCTCCTTTCGGAATTATTGAATCCGCTACAACTGTTGTGACACGAGTTTGCACAGGTAGCTAACATGTGTATTAGACAGCAATTTACCAATCCCCACCAATCACCATCTCGCCTCCGTTCTGATCAATACTTCCTATACTCAAGTAATCTTCATCTCAACTATACTGGCCAGAATTACCATTTATTACACTAATCTTAATTTTACCCCATAAGTCCACCCACACACACTACCTATTATTCACTATGTGGTAGCCTCCACCATTACTATTTACCCACGATGCGAAAGACTTAAAACCCCTGCCGTTGCTTTCCAGTTCGACAAGTTAGCTGTAGGGAGATTCGATTTGCTTATCAAGCGTTACTGATAACAGAACAAAGACCTATATTTCCACTACTATATTGCGTGTGATGCAGATATATTACAAATATGTTTCACCTCATACATCGCACTCACACGCTCTACACATTTCTCATCTTTTTCATAAAAGAGTTTCACTGATACAGTCGAATCATATCTGCTCTCATAATTTAACATTAGATCTTACCTTGCATGACTAACAGCAATACTAGTAATTCACCCATATTCATTCTCAATCTTGACCACATTATGTCGCTTATATTCTCACAAAGAAGCAGATTTAAATAATTTAAGAATATACATAATTACACTCTTATCCACGTCCTCTGCTATTAATTCTATAGAGAATCCTTTATTCAAACTGTTAATTATATCGCGTCTTTTGTTCTCTCTTTTTATGTAGTCTTATTTTAATATAAGTAATATATGCTTCATCTTCTTATACTCACCTATATATATTAATTCCTAAACATCTTGGTCTTGAGAAAACACCTTCTATCATTAGCTTTTTCAGGTAGAGGACTTTTATATACAATAGCCTTTGTTGCAACTTTTACTTCTATCTATAAACTCTCCATATACCCGAATCAAGCGCGCATTGTGTCGATGGTATTCTCAAACCTTCAAAATAAACTCCAAATCCATCTACCACCCTAACATCACTGAGTTATAATGCCACTTCTGTGAGATATCCTACTTTAAGATACCTCTTAATGTTCTCTATCTGATGAGCTTCGTTATTGCACACTAATCTATCCAAAGACCGCTCCCTTGCGCGTTAGCCATATATGTCGAGATATTTTGCATATATCAGTTTTACTTGAGACTCTCACTACTCGTATACTGTGTGAAGATATAATATCTTTGCAAGCGTCTTCTATAAATTTATATATTATTCCTTATTTTAAAGTATATTTTCACTTAACTCCCTCACTCTTAATTACTAACATCACTTTACCATATACGCTTTATTCACCACTTTGCGCGTGCGTGCTATTTCTTCAATTTTGCTTCACGTAACGTTTTCTAAATAAAAGCATGCAAAAATTCTGCATGGTGGGGTGCCCTTTGGGAAAAACCACCATTCACACTCACACAATATTATTAAATATCTCAACACACATACTATCATATCATCTATCTCTACATAATACGATACACAATTTAGTGAATCAACCTATTCCTAGCGTTAATGGTGTACACATACTCATCCTCTACTACACCGAACTACACTAGTTACTAAAACTATTATTGTGTATACTTTCTTAAGTGATGTTTAAAGTGAAATGAATTATCAATAACGTTACACTCTTTCTTGAGAATCTTACATCGGAATTTTTTCAACTCTGATAATTTACACTCAAACTCTCTCACCTCATTTATATCTACTATAACCAATCTCATATTTCCTTCAGACACACCATTACCAAGCTCCTGATTTTATATATATATACTATATATATATATAACATCCTATATCCTTTTTTGAATCACTACTTATCAATACCCATTTAGTTAATTAACCTATACACATATTATCTGAGAAATCACTACCTAGTCACCCCATCACAAAAACAATTTATCATGAATTTTAACTTCCATGCAGTAAAGTAGCATTTAAAATTATAACTCTTCTCAAGATGAACATAATGTTCAATATAACCATCACATACCTTGACCTTTATTCAAACTTAAATAACGAAGATGGTATTTCGTAATTCTAGTACTTATAAGCACTTCCTAGATTGCAAGATAAGCGATAGGTCTGTACTAAAGTCACTCATCAGAATTGCAACTCTTCTTTCTCCCTCTCTCAATTCCTTCCACACACATCAGAAACTACAACATTTCATCACTCTAACTCATCAATAATATCCAACTAATTACTATTTTTCATCGTGTTTCACTCTCTAATCCTTTTATCTTCATGCTTCCCCACATCCGCCGAAAGGACCATAGAGTCAAAAGTGTGTGGTGTGATTCAATTCTAAGACTCAATCACGGTCAACACGACCAATAACTTCATCTCTATGATAACACTCACTCAATGGACACTTATTAGTCCGGCTATCTGAACAAAAGCCCACTCGCCACAGCCATTATACTTGAGTTTCCACACATTTTTGCTGACACCAGAATCCAGTAAAAGCTGCTTACGGCCAAAATATTAGAAATTTCTCTAAGAGAGCCACGTCGCCTGTAGCATAAAGTGACACCACTTGCACCACTAGATTGAAAGATGTTACATGGAAGGCCGGCACGACCAGACCCCCTAACACATAGCGCGAGCGCAGATTCCTTTAGTCGCTCTCTCGTTAAAAGTGCGACTAAGGGTTGTCATACCCGCTGCAACCCCAGGTGGGCCAAAACTAATGACCCCCTCTCAATCCTCCATTCACTTCACATAGAGCCATATCCATTTCTATTCTCGGTCACAAAAGTACAATCTCTATTCATTATTCTATCTCTCCCTTCAGAACATACGTTCACTGACCTAATACCACTTTTTATTTGGTCTCCCAGCCGGTCGATTCCAAAAACACTCACCAACATACATCTGCTTAAGAAACCGACTTTATCCATCCTTTCCATATGAACCAAACCATCTCAATGTACTTACAATTTATTCTTCTCATTTTACCCACTTTCTTCACACCACACACAAAATAAGTGTGACTATATGTCATGCGTAGTAATATACTAGCAACATTAAGGTTATTCAGTAATAACCTTACTTATATCGAGAGTGTGAGTGTCTGTGATCATGTGGAGTTCTCGCATAAAAGAGTGTAAGAAGACAATCACACACACTCTTTAGGGAGGAGGTAAGAAATAGTGTGAGAGTCAAGACAAAATGTTGAAGAATGTAAACTAAGAAACGACACAGTATTTAGAAACTTTAATTATGTACAATTACTGAGGTGTATAATCGATCCTAATAAGAATCCGAGATCAGAGACCATTGAGTGAGTATAACTCACTGAAACTATATGAAATGTATGTGTAACAAGCATTTGTGAAGTGAAAGTTTTCTGAAGGATTTGGGCAGAGCAGTAAAAGTACACCGTTAAACTTAACAATGAGTAACAAAACAATAAGGTAAGTGGGGCGTGCGAGGAAATGGAGGAGACTGAGTAGGAACTATAGAGGATTAAGTTTGTACTTAGAAGTTTCCTGTAAAAAGCATAATTATGCTGGTAATTTCCCTTTACGTCCTTTGGTAATGAAACGATGCACTTGAGTGACTGTTATTGAGAGACTGATGTGAAAAAGAACAAAGTACCTTTCAGGAGCTCGAGTCATGATCTGGGCGTGAGTATAGATCAAAATCTCATTCTCAACAAAGCCTCTGAGAACTAAAATGTAGAAACAAACTGATTACACCAATTATTTAGGTTTTCATATGCGCGAGAGAGCTTCAAATTCTCCGTTATAAACAATAGATTTATAAACTAGCAGAAGTTTGTGACAGTTTGTGTAGCGCACTTGTCCCAGTCTTCACTCACTGCCATGATATCACAAGAGGACATGTTACACCGTTGATAGGACGACATGCGTGTTGTGCTGACAGAAGCAATAAACTATGGAAGTCGCTGAAAGTGTAGAGTGAGTTCAAATAATAAAATGACTTTGAAGCTGGATCTAGTGAAATCTCTCTTATTTCTGTCTTTACCAACTCGCACTATTCATGAATTTGAATAATATGCACTGAGCGTATCATAATGCCTAACTCAGAAGATGCGAGACAGTGACACGATTCGCTAACGGGAAGACGTTACGATTAAAGAAACGTGAGATCTGCCATGAGTAGATATCAGAAGATAAGGTGTCACGTGCTCCTCTGCATATTTCTATCTTTATCATTTAGTTTTCTGCGTAGCAAAATATCACCTACTACAGCCAAATGCTCCCTTGAGGGTCTGTCCTTGGTTCACACCTGCTGTCTAAAAAGTGATGTTTATAAGTAAACTGTAGATACACCCATCGTACTCGTAGTATGGAAATGATCAATGAAGGGTGAAGACCAGAGGGATTACCAAATCAACTAGTGCAAATCTCATCCTTTTGCATCACGTCGGTGCACGCTATTATTATTGGTAACAATTATTAACAGAGTTTACCAATATACACTTATGGCAATATAAATGTTTGCCACATGAATAATGCTGTGACAAAGGACATGTGCACGGAGCTCTATGAAACGAATATCGTCACATACTATGAGCATTGTGATAGAGTGTTGCTGTGTAATTTATAGAATTCTTCTCTATGTGTATATCGTAAAATAGGAACTAAGAAGTTCGAGCTACCCCCACGAGATTCTGCACCTATAATTGTCTTAGCTTGAGACACACACTCAACATTTAGAGTCTATAAGAGACGTCATATCTTAGTTCAGTACTTAATTCGATAAATTCAGGGTGTGATTTAGCACTCCTTCGTAGTGACAAAGTATACATCAGATATGAGTGTTATTATCTATCTGATAGGTATCACTAGTGGTGTCACGTGTGTTTCATCAGCGTTATATATGAGCTCGAGTTGTTGTGGGCTGCCTGCAATTATAGGTGTATAGGAGGTACATCTTATTGCGTAAGTAAAAGGCGTAAATTGAGAAGAATAAATGAGTAATGCTATATTATAAGTATATGGTTTGGGTATTACTATATTTATAATGAATGGATTAGTATTGATTATGGTTGTGATATTGGTTAGTATTACAGTATGTTATTATTATAGCGGTGGTAAGTGAAGTATTGATTAGGTGATAATTTGAACCAGCTGTCTAAAAGACTGATGAAATAATGATGGAATGACAATATATCAAGTATAAGAAATGACTGTGAGTATAAGGATAAACAATTAAGTTGTATGAACCTTCTTCTCTTCATCCTACCCTTTTGCTCGCACCAGAGAAGTCGAGGAAGGTGAGAGAGTTCTTTGAGTGCGTACATGCATCTAAAAGAAGAAAAGGTAGTAAGAAGAAATGACAGAGTAGTTTTGTTGAGAGAGAAGAGGATTGTACTCGGGAGTAAATGATAAGCGAGGCCTTACCCTGGCCCAGAGGATGAATCCCACATGAATAAGGAGAGCTCACCACTCTAGGGAGTCGTCAACAGTCTTTAATGAAGAAACCCCGATGGTTGCGATCGTGAGAGATTATAATCTCAGTCTTGAGAGATGTACCACTCGTTAATCATGAGTGGCTATTTGGAGAGGGGACCTTACTCGCTCACTGTCATTGGTAAATCGTCAATGCAACTCAGAGACGTATCATCCCTACTGCTCTAGCCTATGGTGACATGCGCATCTTATACACACACCCCCCTATCAACCACAACCCCCTTCTTCCTCTCTACATCATATTGTAGTGCCGTGTTAATATATCGCCTCTGCCAAACCACACACGCGGATGAGTAATCTCATCTAACAACAACTATCACTCACTATATACCGTTTACTCATATGGTGAACATCTAATTACACTTTATATTACTTTTGGTTACTCTCACCCTAACGGTCGGTATCCCATAAATACATCACTTAGCCAATATTACATATATATTCAGCGTCATAGTAACCTAACTCAGATATCATAAAATATATCTCACTCAATTATATATATATTATATATATATAATTATACTTTCCACTATGATACCGAAATAATAACTAATTCACTCATACATCTTTCAATTTAATTACTCACCGATTTAACCTTTCTACGTTCACAAACACAAAAATTCTTATTATTGATCATAATTCAGAATATCACTACAATTAGCTTGAACCTACACCACACGGAAACTCATTATAAGAATACCGCTCTCATATAACTTTTCACGTTTATTCTAATTACTTATATTGCACGCAAATTGGGTATACAAATTAAAATATTTAGATGGGCCTTCTCTATAGCTGCATGCACGCTTACTTAAGATGTAGGACTCATCTTACATCAGTCATACTATTTCGCGTGTAACAGATACTTAGTATTTCTGTCTTTATCGAGATATCTTTATATGTTGAGATCTATTAAATGTATAGTATATCAACTTATCAATATATGATAAAACACACCAGAATATATTAAGAAATCAATATATATGTGAGCTATATAACATCAGTGTTAGATATTACATAACAATGTACATACTCTAACGGATTCTCTCACAGTACTATACTCACATCTCGTTAGTTCTCTTATTCACACAACGATTTAATTGCATTCCAGGCGCGCGAGCCGTTCACACGCTTAATATACGAACACTTGTGCGCGAGTACTGAACATTGTCTATTTCATTTTATTTATTACCCCTCGTTCGCGTATCTTCATACATCACAGTTCAATTAATACTCGTAAAATATATTGCAATTACTCACAGCGCACTCCACTATTAAGAAGCTGTGTGCGACGTTCTATTCTATACAATAATCTTAACTCACACAAGGGATATAGACTGAGTCACACTCACTACTACTCAAGAACCATACCCTTTAAGCAACATCTATAATACTAGTATCTGAATTAGCTTGACACAGTCAGGAGCTATATTACGTATTAATACACCTCCGTTATCTTGACTGCTACGCTCCAGGCACCATATTCTTCTCCCTACCTTATGTCGATGAATTTCCGCGACGAGTACCTTTTCGAGAATACTTCTCGTAAGAATTCTCTCTGCACTACTACAAACCAAGATATCATGTACCGAGCATATTAATAATGGTGAGGTTACCGCACCTCCCGCACTACTCAATCTCCTATCTCATCAGTATCTTAACATTGCGGACCGACTTGTGCCCTGCGCCGAGACCCAAAGAAAACCTGCGACTCGCAATTCAGTTCCGATAACCCCATCCATATACCAGAATGAATAACTCGAAGGAGACATAACATGCAATGGGAGAGAATATCCTGCCTGTACTATCTTCCGCTATTGAGAGTACTGAAACAATCCACTTTTGACACGAGGCGATTTGAATTTCTTCAACACGACGCTCACTATATCGCCATACATTACTTTTAATTGATTCCATTCAAGACCTAGCAGCCAAACACAAGATAGGCTAGGGTACTACACTGTTTCCATTGAGGAGCTTCTCCACTAGTTAACGGCCTAGTATTGTAGGCTCCTGTTATTAGACTCTCATACTACTGTATGCAGAGGGATAGTATTGTTATCACTTCATATACTATTAATATACTATATTGACGCTATATATACCACTATATAGTAGGGTAGGTACCGTATCACGAGTTAATTGTTTATCAAACGACCTTCTTCTAATCACTATCGAGCGTTATATATATATATACTTCCTGGAAAATCATATATATTATAATATATTATATATATATATGAATGAGGGTGGGGGTAGGCTATTGGTGTTCATGATTCGTGTTTCTTCAAAAATTGGAATTCTAGTCAACTTGTACATGCTTTGAAGCAGACTTTTACATTACGAAAAGATGCGGCACTATTATAGGAAATTGTATTGAATACATCGTGAGATATCTGGCCTCCACTGCACAATCTGTCTTATATCCATATCTTAGAGGGAGACTAAATCGTCTTTAATACACACACTATTATTTAATTTCTAATTACAATCTGTATTTGAATTCAAATATCTATAGTTAGTTATTAAAATGTTGTATATAACGTATTATCGAACTTGGTTGTTCTAATTTAATTAGAAATAAGAATTAATAACAATTCAGAAACGAGATTTTGTAATTCGTATTTTATTATTTTTAAAGTTGTTACTAATATTCAGTGTGAAAAAAATAATATACATATTAAATATATAATCTGTTTTTTATTACTATATAAAAATTGAAATTTTGTTAAATTCATATATAAGTAAATACAAGATATTCACCTATATAGTGTAATAATATATATAATTTATTATATATTTTAAAATATAAAGTATATAAAGATTTTTTATAAAAATTATATTGTTATGATAATTTATTTAAATTTGGTTTGGTTAAAATTTCACTTTTTAAAATTTTTCTTTCATACAGCTTGTACAGGAAGTAGAGTTAGTTATGGAAATGAAAATTGACTTGAAAAATGGTGTGATAATATATATTGAGAGAATACCATCTGCACAAAACGAAAAAAGCGGAGATTAATGCTAGCAAATTGACTTAGCCATGAGTTGGCAAATTTAGTTTAAATAAAAGACGTTACTCATCAATTCGATTATAGTTAAGAAAGGCAGTATAGTATACATGGACCTTTATTATGTTCTTATGGTTCAGAGTGAGCGTTGGTGTTTCTCTTTGTGAAAATTTAATTGACACAGTTACCGAGAGCAGAAAAACAAACTTATTATTATTTTTATAAGATTGTATAAGTATAATGAAGGTATGTTGTTATCATTGTTAATGATATTATTATAAGAGAATGTATACTATCGAACTCAGTAAAGTTATGGGGCAGTTTTTAGGGCTACTCCCATCTGCAATAACAAGCGAAAGAAAGTGGTAAAAATGGTAGCGTGTAGGAGAGACACTTAAGTTTATCATTTGTGGAACTCTCTCGTAAAGTGCCTTTTAACCAATATATAATATTCTTATTAAAATTATTGTATGAAGTAGAGTTTATTTTGTGGTGCTATTTATAATATTGAGAAAATTGATTAATTCTAATGATATTTCTGTTTCGCACATAGTAGAGTGTATAAAAGTTTTATAAAGTGAAATTGTGTTATAGGAAAAGTCTATTAAGGAAGTATGAATAAGCACATTTTCACACATTTAGCTAGATTCTGCATTGATAGTACAAATATTAAGTTGTAGTTAGTGTGAGAAACTCTCGTGATTTTTATTTTTATATTTTTCATTATTGTTCTATGATTAATATTTAATTGTTATTCATTCATTCTAAACTCCATCTAGCATATTATGTTTGTCTGCCTTTTTTGTGAGAGATAGCCGTATTATTATTGAATATTATATATTATCTATTATTTCATACGCTTATATAGATCTTTTTTTTAACTTTATTATTATTAGCATCGTGATCAACCGATTACTATGATTATAACAGTGTGAGTGAAAATTTCATTCGATTGGAGAAGTAGGGGTGCGATACTATGTACTTGTATAACAGATACAGGGTGTTGGTAAAGAAAAATATGACGCAAGTTCGAAAAAAGAAAGACGCCGAGCTTACCGCTGCCTCCTGTATAAAAAGAGCTTAAGATGAAGCAGATCTACGTGCAGCAGTTCTAGAAAACAAGTGCTATACACGCGTCCAGGTCGTTGTGAAATGTTCGGTGCCAGCCCGGCCGTCAACGGTGGCAGTCCCTTGTCTCGAATTGTGGATGGAGGGTGTCATTCTCCGTCCGAAGCCTCGCGTGATTAAGAAGCAACCCTCATCTTTTTCATGACCTACATTCGTGAATTCACCTCATATATGAAAACCTACTATACGATCCTAACCATAACATTCCTATGCTGAAGGATGCCGTAATGCTGAGTGTGAGACTCAGTCTAACTTTTTTCCTCGTGTATTCCCCAGCCGTCGAGTCAGATCCAATTACTCATGCACCATAATTATTATTGATTTATGTATTTTTTGTTGATTGAGTGTAAGGTGCGTAACATGTATGGAGCTGGAAACAAGTAGTGAAGTTAGAAAAGAATAATGCACAGCGAAGTCAAGAAAATCTCACCTTATCGAGCTCGCCCGTTTAATAAAAAAGAGACGATGTGCATGATGCTATAGTGAAGAACTCGTCGTCAGGTGCGAGTAAGAAATACTTAGTCACCATAGGGGCTGTAATGAATGACCGAGGCCCTCTCACTGTGTGGCAGCTAGCGTTATGTGCGGGTTCATCCACTGGCCGAAGCCCGTAATCATTGACCCCCTACAAGAACCCTGCCATTACACTCCTCATAGTATGATGCAGTTATTCTGGTGCCTAACTCACATATTCGCTTCTCTCTGCCAGGCATTCCTTTTCTTACGACGATCTACTTTGTTTTTTTATTGTTTTTTTACGCTCGTGGTTTCACCAGGCTCGGGTGAGAGTATACCTCATAGTGAGCTTCATGCCAGCATAATGATCTTAACCAACGAAGTATAGTCGTATTACCCAGATCTTCCCACATGACAAACCATAAACTCATATTCGTAACTTCGATTGAGTTGTCTTCTTCATATCGAGTATCCTTTTATTCTCAACTCCAATTATGAGTGTCCGCAGTAGATATTATGCGCTCAGACTAGTAATAACAAAATAGATAATTAAGTAATTTCACAAAAAGACATTTTCTATTATATAATGATAAAATATATAGTATATAACTGTATTATAGAGAGTTATATAGTATTATGTGTGTAGTAATATAAGATAAAGATGGTAAATGAGAGAATAAATGCATAGTTATTATATACTATGATTGATAGTAATTGTCATAGATAAGGTCCTATATGGGTTAGCAGCATTTAGATATAGTGATATATAGCACGTATAGTAGGGAATATAGGAGGGTCATAGTGATGTATATATAGTATAGCTAAATATTAGTTTAGTAGTTTTATATAGGTATATACTAATAATAGGCGATAGTACTTAATTTAGAGTGTGGGTTTAAGTATAGTAGTATGGGGGCTCACTTGATGTATATTAACTACTACACTATGTTATATAAAGTATGCTATATACGGGGGTTTCCGTGGGTCCGGGATAGTATTGAAGGGGGTACGTAGGTGTCATAGTATAGAATAGGGTGATAATAAGTTTATAGTACTTGTAGTTTCTATTATTAGACCTATATTAGGTAGTATCCTACTATCCTTTCTATATATAGATATAAATCAATAATTTATATTACATTTTATCCAACATTTTATTTTCATTCAACATTCTCATATACATACCATTACTTATCGGGGCAACAAGTTGAGTAAAAATGACATTTCACGCAAAAGAATTATATAATTTAAAGTTATTTATTTCTCACAAAAGAATTAATAATTTCGCAAAGAATAGAATTATCAATATATATTTTTTTTTTTTTTTTATTAATTTCTCACAGAAAGAATTAATAATTTCTCAAAAAAAATTATTAATTCTCACATAAAGAATAATCAATTTCTCATAGTAAAAATTATTTTTCCATTTTAGGAATATTTTGAATGGAAAATAATATTTGATAACTGTTCATTAGGATAAGACTTTAGTAGTCGAATCAATTTATTGTAATTTACTACTCCGAAATTTTCTGAATTATATTCGTTTGTAGATGTATTCATTTCCAAGAAATTTCGTTGAGTGAGATCCGTTTAGGACTCAATTACGAAAAAATCGTTTGAGGAACTGACTGGATAAAGATCCCAACGAAAACTAAGATGTGAGACAACTGAGGTCCATATGTCACAACGGAAATTTGTGGTCACAATCGAAGTCCTAAACAAAATCTTGGGCATGCGGTTGTGACATTGTTGCCTAGTTAGTCCCAACCATACGTTGATGAAATTAACCGTTGGGAGACACTTTTTGCAGTGTAATATAATAATATAAAGCATGTGTAATATTGGAAACTGTTTTTCAAACAAATCTAAAACCAGATACTTTGATAAATTATAGCTACACAAAGTTTTTAATAAAAAGATATAATTTTATAAGATTATTAAAAATAGACTAGAATACATTCACTAATGTCTTCATAATTATATAATATATATTTATCTATATTCTATATGATAGTAATATTAAAAATATGTATTATATATAATTTCGTTATCGTTTTAAGATCAAAATTTCCAATGTTTTGCAATTCGTTTTTTAACTACCTAATTCATTGTATTAGAAAACATCGATTTAAAGTTAGAGTAAAAGCTTTAAATACTTTAGGTAAGATCTTTTTTGAAAATTTTAATTTAATTATTTATTTATCTCTTAAAAAGTAATAATATACTTAATTATAATAAATACATTTTTTACTTATAAATGTTATAGTTAAGTTTATTAATATTTAATTCTTTATATGTCACATACTACTAGTGTACATATATTTCAACATTAACATTTCCTCAAACACATATAAAAGCATCAGTCAAATATAAGCCATTAGAGTATATTATATTGAGAAGTTTAATATCCTCATATAATTATTATATCATATTATATATATATAACATAGAATAGAACAATAAAACTAATTTCATTACGAAAATATTTTTATTGAATATTATATATATGAGCTTAATTTTTAATTATATAATATACTATTAACATATAATTAATATTAATTATAATATATTAATAGGTAAATTTTTATAAAAAATATATATTTACAAATATTAATATATATGATATATTATTATATTAGGAGCATAGGTTATATGTCACTATAGTTAATTATAATTAATTGCAGTTGTTTATAATTAATATTTCATCTAATATATCCATCATTTACTACCAGTGACATTTTAAATAAGCAACGTCTACTAACATATTAACATCCTTCACCTTACTATTGCTGCTAGCATATAACGTTCACTTAACACGACTTCTGAGCATTGTGTGAATAATCACGCTGGAACACCTAGTCTTATCTTGGGATAGCCGCGGCCCAGAATCTGTGTCCTTGCATCACAGACTATAATGTATTCCTGGAGCAATATCGGTTGGTTTTCCCTTTGAGAGGGGCTATTTTTCGGACTTGAGAAAAAGGTAGTAGATCACACCGAGCCCATGTCGGGGAGTAGGATATCGCTGAGAAGCGCGTTGTTGTTGTCTTGGACAAAGGATATATGGGATAAGAATGGGCTGGTAGTATATTAATGAATTGGACCTGAACATAAATTGCTCTCTGCTTCACCCAAACTCATAATCTCATTTTCCGCTGCAAACACGGCAAATACCCAAGGTGACGGCGGAACCTTTTTACTAATACTCTTCTGGCTATAGCTGTGCCTTCGATTTGGCGCGTAACTCGGAGGTTGTGCAATCATGTGATTGTGTAACAGAATCAAGAGAAGTTGGTCGATCATGAACTTTGAGACGATTTACTTTGCGGAACCTAAGTGGCTTGCTCTCTGGGTTTGGTAACTCATTGAATCGATGGAATGTTTAACTCAATTGTTATGACTTGTCTTAACTTGGAGTTCTCCCGGGTCGTGCTCATTAAACCCAGAGACTGTGTTTGAGCAACAATTTGGGATTCACTAAAGCACTGTCTCCAGCATATCGTGTGTGATGCTTGCAAAACGGCTTGCTTCTGCTCAATAGTTAGCAGCCTTGGTGCGAGCTTCGCTGAGATTCTCCAGAGGCCCAAATACTTATTCATAATAGAATGAGCGGATCCAATGCTGACGAAAGACAAATCTTGACAAATGGTCAAAGACGATTTTATTTCGGGATGGTGATGGTCTACCAGAAAGTGATTTACTCTCCACTGAAGTGAGGCGACCATCTTTGAAACGGTTGTACCACTCCCTCAACTGTGTGATACCCATTGATTCGTCCCCGAAAGCCTCTTGCATCTTGCGAATCGTTTGCAGGCTTGCACTTGGAAATCGCCAAGCTTTACACAAAATTTGAGGTAAGTAAGCGCTGTCAAGTATTTCGTCATTATGTCAAAAACAAATATCCGATGGTACTCTCACTCCCTCACTCATCGGCGGTTTGCCACCGACTACAGCTTCTGCAGGTATTAAAAACATTCACGTATGAGCATTGGGATCTCCTACGTAAGAGCACCAAATCAAGCCTCCCTAGTTTCATTTGTTTACCCATGAAATATTAAAATCGAATACTTTTTGAACACCCCTCATATATATATATATATATATATATATATATATATATTATAAATATAATTTTTAATTATAAAACAGTGTTAGGGTTAAACTATATCTACTATAATTTATTATTATTTCCCATATTATATATATATATATAGAATATATATATATCTACCACTCGTCAAAAATAATGCACTACTAGAATAATGTCACTCGCAGGAACGGAAAGGCCCCTAACCCCATGTAAACCTCACACCAACACTGACAACATCATTGGAACTATGTAACCACCTCGCAGATAATTGGGCTGCAGTATTGGGGCCGTCACGGCGATAAATTTAGAAGAAAACATCAAATCCTTTTTCCCCCAAATGGGGTAGGTGTGCGTTTATAAACCAATGCATTCGTACGAGAAATTTATGTGAAGAAATAAAGTTCAAAGAAAGCCCTCCTTACCGCTCCTCTAATATTAGTGAAGAACTCGATACGAGCACGTGTAACACGATAAATCCACTGGGAGATGTGGCGGCGAAGTTATGCTCTAGGATATCATTACAGAGTGACGATTATTACTGTACGAAGACCGCACCTGACGAGAGAATATGGAGATGAGGATGAGTGCGACATCTAAATGCGTGCTACTAAAGAGTATAGAGTGTGCGAACGTTGCAAATAATCAACAAGCGTCGTTACCCATCGCACATTGATGACGTAGTCCCAGGGGTACGTGTGGTCGCACCGGACTAATTCGGTGTACCACGCACACAAGAATATTACATGATGTATCCACGTAACGAGCGCAAACCCTGACGCCAATCGATAGCATGCAGGCAGGTACAAGGTCAGGCCATGGACCGACCACCGTTGGAAGACCTCGATTTTACTGCAGTCTACGTGAAATTTCCGAGAGTCTGACGCAATGCGGACCACCGTACTATTCGGTGTCTCCGGACTCACTCATCGTCTGCGCGGATTGACAAGCTGCACACAGGTCAGTGGAAACCTACAGTGTCCTCGATCGCCTCTAGCAGGAGAACATGATTACCGGCCCGGAGCCTGCCATAGGTCCAACTCGCAACAACACCAACTGCAGTGAAGGCGCTGCATTGAGCATTATGTCCCCGAGACACACTCATCTCATTGACGATCTTATCGAATTGCGGGCTAATAACTAGGCTTCTTCTTCTTCAAGACGCATCGAGGTGAGGGATGTTCTTGTATGTCCCTCGAGCAACAGCGGCTTGCTAGACTCGAGATCATTATACTCACGACGACCGACGGAGCGTGCTTGCGCCTGTCAAAAACGCCACAATGGACCCTACGGTCGGTCCCTCACATGTTAGGAGGTGAGTCTCACTTATGCGCAGTACGTGGAGTCAACTCTAATATCTCTCGAGGGTCCATCGGAAGCTTGTATCATCTTCGAGATGACAGTGTGCACTTCTTACAGAGTGTTAATAGTTATTTCATGATTTCCTATGTGACACTCTCTAGCTAGACGCAACATTCACCTTGTTCTTCACGCACTGGGATATATGAGCCTCTTCCTCTCACTTTACGATATGCTTGCCTTACTCTTCTACTCAGTTAATCTCATTTACAACATTATCTACCAAAAAGGAAAAATTATACCAACCTTATAATATTAGGTGCTCCTACTATTTGAACACAACTCACTATCAGGTCTACCTTATTCATATTACGCGGCTGTTGGGAGGTGTCGCATCTAGCTACCGTACCTCAACCAAATCTGAACATTTGTGGGATATCCCCTGAAACGTCTGCTCCGACAGTTGCAAACCCTCCTTTCCACTGGACCTCTCCCGGACCTGCTGACCGAGCACTGCACAGACGTTATTGTCGATCATAATCTATGTCCATCACACATTCCGCATCCGCGGTCATCACGAGACCATGGCACGGCACGCTGAGAGAGTTCAATCACTAGATCATTACCGTGACCATATAAGATGGTGGCAACACGTATTTAGATAGATAAAATACTACATAACATACCTCACACTATAGTAGCCTAGTCTCAGTGCTAGTACATACAACATTAGAGTGTTAGTTTTGCAGCGCACGTGAGAGAACTCACGAACTACACTTAATGAGTCAGAGACTCTTTGGCTGCAGCTTACCTACCTCTATTGAATCTACGGTTCTGGGGAGGAACCACCATGTTATTGTAATTGTCCAATAAAGTGTCTTCGCGTTCCTCAACTTTTCTACCCTTCTTTCACCACGTACCCTTGTAATGCGTTAATTTTGACGAGTAGCCTATATTATTATATATATATATATTATATATATATATTATATATATATATTATATAAGTATATATATATATATATATATATATAATTATATATATATATATATATATATATATATATATATATATTATATATAATATGTATATATATATATTATATATAATATATATAAACGAATTTGAGTATAAAATTAAAGTTGTAAAGGTGTACTTTAGAAAATGCCGAGATTAATCAAGGGGAAGGTGAAATATATTTACGAAAGAAAGTTATGTTGGAAATAAATGAAAAATAAATAAAACATACAAAACAAAAAATATTTTTGTTTCAGTTTTTGAAGAAAAGAAAAGAAAAGCAAAAAAAAGGGAAGGAAGAAGAAGACGAAGAAGAATAAGAAGAAGAAGAAAGATTAGATTAAAATAAGAAGATAGACTAGTATTTATAACAGTCATGAGAACAGAATGAGAGAATGTCTTTTTTGTGCTATGTGATTAATAATTAGCTTTTTCTCCACAGTTATTTCTGAGCGGCAAATTAATAAATCTCTGAGAGATATATCATATTATATCTATTTGAGTCCTTCCCTATGTATATCTCACTATATTCTCGCACAGATTGTTGTGCTGACTCTCTATATTCTTTGATGAGTATGTAGGAGAGGACATCAAGAATGATAATATTGCAATATTGATAACATAGACACGATATTAATAGGACATACAGTATATAGAGGTGAATGTTAAGAAAGAATTTATGATATAATATATCATATTGATAGAATTTCTTCAGTTTAAGCAAATTCTATGGAGATAGAAAAGTTGGAGTTGGAAGGTATATTTAGAGAAGATATATGAAGCAGTTGATTTGAAATAGTTGAATTCCAAAACATGGATATAAAGTATATTATGAAGACACATGTAAGATTAAACAAATCGGTTTACAGAGTATCTAATTTGTTATAAAATGTATACGAAAACGAAAGTGAAGAAGAATATTTAAAACTAGCGTAACTTGACTTCAACAAACTAAATTAGTAATCAACATTTACACATTAGTATCTCCGATCCTCAACATGCTTTGTCTGTTAATATTTATGATATATATTTAATTGTGTGTGTACATCTGTGTTATTTTAGTCTTCTCACTACAAATTTATAAAGCAAAATCTGTTATTCACTTTTTCTGATTATTATTGTTGTAAATTCCAGAATTTAAGAGTATTATTCACACAGAGTGCGTTAGTATACAAATTCATATTCTATTCGGTTACTCCAGTTTATTTCATTACAGATTAGATACCGTCTTAGAAAGTATGTTCTTAATGCGGTCAACTACAGTTATTCATTCCGTTTTTTTGGTAATTCATAGTATATGTTTTTCCTGTACTTGCGAGTTGTTTAAATATACAAATTTCGAAAAAGTATTTTGATACACTCTGAGGTTATAGTCTTAATGTAACACGCACAAAACCTTGAAAGCGGGTAACACATTCAAAGTTATTCTTACTACATTACAAGTATGATATATAAATTGATCACGACAACACTATTTTTCACTGTATATATATATTTTAGTTAAGCATTAAACTGTTCTATGGACAGGTTTGGATATCGAATAACACGCCTTTAAAGTATAATTGACAGAGAGTTTATAAGGAGATTAATGATTAGCGACGTGAGTAATGTTTATGAAACTCAAGCTATTTAGAATACGGAACTCTTATGGCTAAGACCATAGAACATCAAAAGTGACTACTCATAAGCCGTAATGTCGTATATTTATCGAAGTTTAATAATTTATATACTATAACATTTTGTTACGGAGTATATTTCAATATTATTTTTAAGTTATTGAGATTTTATACTAATATTCAGGTATATATAACTAATAATACTTTGTATTAATGATTAATGTAAAAATCAGAGTTGACTATATAACGTTTCACTAGACCTAATATCTTATAAAATGTATTATCTTATATACTTATTCTTGAATTAGAATTCGTGAGATTAGTTAGCGCTATGTTCACTAATTCATAAGAAAGACTTAATTATCACACTTTACTCACGATTCCATCCAAGTATATGTGCAAGAAATTACTTTGAGTAATATTTGTATTGAATAGTTTATGACAAAAGTTTAATAGTCCTCACATTTAATACATTCAGTTATACATCATTATTCAAATCAACTAATATATAAATATGAGATTAACGGTTACAGAGTGATCATATATAATACTTTATTATATGTATATTATATGAAAACTTGCTGATAAGTTTTTAAACCTTCTTCTATATATAATTAAATTCTTTAGAGTATCTCTGATATCTTGAATGATATTATACTATGCTCCATGTAGTTTCATTTTATCGCTAACCCAGAGATAGATGAATTGAGCAGTTACTAAACTTCCACAGAGAATAATATTTCTGCTAGGCATCTTTGCATGTGAATAATTGTGTGCGACATTTTCTTTCTGATCTATTCAATATTATTATTGAGGAATGGGCTCCTAAACTGTGAGCACTGTCATATTATTATCAAGATGAGGTCTAACTATATAGTTATTATAGTAGATAAAGTATTTATATTATTTATTTAATTATTATATATTCCGAAAGTTTGGCATATAAAATCCTAGAGCTTTAATATTTGCATTTTTTATAAACAGCTTACGGTAGCCATACTAATTGTATATTTCGCAATACTTTAAATCTCACTATTAATAAAATAATATCCCTATAATTTCATTTATATTCTACACTGACAACTTGATACTGATGTTCATATATTTAATTTGTAATCATATATTTCATTGTTCACTTACTTGACTCACAAAATATATATATAATCACCTTAAAAGGAGAAAAATACCTTATTATAAAATTTCTCACATTTGCCCATGTATTGACCAAATTATTACAATCTTGGTTACAAGTCGAGTTTCTCTAGAGTGAGTGAACTTAATTGAGAGAGTGCTTTGCTTCGACATATTAGTGCGGATTTCATAAGTTTCGTACATTTCACGCAATTTTAATATATAGTGATGAAGCACTGTGAATAATGAAGAGTGTGAATATGGTCTAATTACTATATACTTAAATGAGACAAGTGAATTTCATATAATTTAAGTGATTTGTTATATTAATAGATTCATTAAAAGTTTTGTGATGAAAATTATATCCATATTTCTATGAGAAATAGATATAAGAAATGAATTTGAATTCTTTTAAAATCTTCATAAATATCATTGCAAAATATCTTACATTTGTAAAGGTCAAATTATTAGATATTCACATGCAGATTCATATATTAACATGTTCGAAATCTAACAAATACATTTTTTAAATATGTTAAACTAATAACTACAATGATAAATAAATTTTGCAATATGATTACTTAGTGTAAGTCTACAGAGGCTACAATTACGGTACTTTTACCCCACAACTTTTCACTCATTATATCAACAGTTGACAAATTTTCTAAAGCTATTACTTATATTTAAATTAAGCATTCATTTTATAAGTTTGCTATCATTTCCTTGCCTCTAAAATAATCTGAAATTGTTATAATAAAGAAATAGAAAAGAAATATCTAAATTTTAATGTAAATAAAAGAAATATAATATCACACAGTTAGGTATATATAAGCCACAAAAAAAAAACTTCAAATATGACTATGTTCAATTTCACAGAAAAAGAAGAAATTGTTCACATAGCTAACTTAACAAAGCTACATCATATTCAGAAATAAAATAGGCCCTATAGAGTATACTAAAAAATAAATTTGAAAAGCTCTAGTTAAAAATTTTTAAAGGTTTTGGGGGAAGGCTTTTCAATGTTGGGAAAAGTTGAAGGCTTTTCAATGATCTCGCTCTTATTGATAACTTTTAATAACAATTGCAATGAATGTCTTCAAAGTTTTTTAAAATATAGCTACTTCAAAGAATATATGGATGTAGTTACGCAAAATGGAACCATCCCACATTCTTACCAGTGTGGTAAAAAAAGTTAAGACAACATTTTTATCAAATAGAACCAACCTACATCTAAGTTATCATAGGAATTAAAATTGTATGAACCAACCCTTATTCAATTCATTTGAATGTTTAGCTTAAAACTTTGAAGCTCAATATCTCATTTTAATGGTATGTGAGTTTATATATATATATATATATATATATATATATATATATATATATATATATATATATATATATATATATATATATATATATATATATATATATATATATATATATATATATATATATATATATATATATATATATATATATATACTGCTGATATATATATATAAATATACATATTCTCTAAATATATGTAAAATCGGCCATTCGGCACTTTATCTCGGTCTCTCAATCTCTCTCTCTCTCTCTATATATATATATATATATATATATATATATATATATATATATATATATATATATATATATATATATATATATATATATATATATATATATTTTATATATATATTTCTATATATTTGTATCGCGTTCTCTCTCTCTCTCTCTCTATATATATATATATATATATATACTTGAGATATTCCTGCTAAAAAGTTTTCTATGTATTAAAACGTTTTCTTTGGTTGTTCATGGTTAGCGATAATATTTATAATATTTTATAATAATTATAATAACTATAATAATTTAACTTCCATTATTGTTAAGTATTTTAGAATTTTTTAAATTAATTTAATTATTTTATAAATATTATTTGTTATAAAAAGTATATATTTATAATGTATAGTATTTAAACATATTATTATAAACACTATTTATAAACAAATTTTGTACTGCAAATTCAGAATTCGGAAACCGTCCGACGTTCCCCGCTCTCCTCTTTGAGCAGAGATGCCTCCATTTTTAATGGGTTAAAAGCGTTATTTAATAGGGGTTATACTTATATTTTTCGTTTTAATTTGTCATAATCTTTTATATTTATTATGTAATAATGTAAAAAAATAAGAAAATTTACATCGTAACATCATAAAATTTGTAAAAATAGAGTTTCTATAATAATGTTAACTTCAGTGCTTTGAGCCGCAGTAGCACAGTGCAGGGAGTCGCCTCTGATATATATATATATATACATATATATATATATATATATATATATATATATATATATACATATTTATTTATTCATATATTTTTATATACCATATATATATATATATATATATGTGGTACATATATATATATATATATATATATATATATATATATATATATATACATATATAAAAAAATTTTTTTATATATATATATATATATATATATATATATATATATATATATATATATATTGACACTTCTACTAATGCTCATAGATTTTTATTTATTGATAAGATCTAATTCCTCAAGGGATAATATCTATCAATATATATATATATATATATATATATATATATATATATATATATATATATATATATATAACCTATATATATATCTCTTCTGCTATATATAGCTATATATATATATATATATATATATATGATGTAATAAATCAGGTTTTTGATTGAACAATGCTTTTAGAGTCTATGCTGTTACACAGGGAATACTATATAATCCCTGTGTTGGTATCATTATGTATGTATTATTGTATGTGTGATTCTCCATTAATTATCTTTTCTCTTTTCAGTTTATAAGAGATTATTTTTTTTTTAATATATTAATTGAAAGATTTTTTTTATATCTCTTAAGTTGAGATTCCTCGGGGAATATAGTATCTCTGCTTCTCTCTTATCTTGATTGACCCTCGCCCATTTAAGGGTAAGTAGTTAAAGGGGGATTTGATTTGTGGAATAATAATGATTCAGATTATTTAATTTAGCTGGTTAAGGATCAAATTTCTTATGAATCCCATGAATTTAACTAAGTCCAAAATTTTTGTTCGTTCAAGGAATGACAACTTTCTAGTGGGATTATCCATTCCGAACGAACCTACCAATAGTCAGTTCTAAATGGTTCCAAAGGTTTTACTTTGGGGAGCGTTCTCGCTGATAATTAGGCATTGTGATATAAGCTGTATATATTTTATAATATATTTATATATATATATATATATATATATATATATATATATATATATATATATATATATATATATATATAATATATATATAATATATAATATATTATATATATATATATTATAATAGTTCCTACATGTAATAAGCTGGCATGGTTCATGGTGCATAATCATCATTGACATGTAATGATTACATGTTAAGGTATGTAGTTATCCAGTTTAGTGGAATTCCTCAGGTAATGAAGATGCTTGTCTATTGACTGATATATATATATATATATATATTATATTATTATATATATAATATATTTATATATTATATATATATATATATATAATATATAATATAATATATATATATATATATAATATATATATAATATATATATTATATATAATATTAGGCGATGTGCCTACCGAATAGTGATGAAAAAAAGCCGAATCCGAAATTCGGCTAAAAGTATCGGCCGAATACCGAATATTTGGCCGAATAATCACTTCGCTATTCGGCCGAATAGTTATTTCAAAGTTCGGTCATCCATTTA
>JABUQX010033572.1:35000-36477 GCA_015478945.1 Trachelipus rathkii
ATCAATAAATCAATTGCCAAAACCCCGTCCAAGAAATTTCATGTTTACAAGTGTTATATAACAAAGTAATAAAACAAAAAAGTAAATTACTATTTCTTACCTATAGCAAACCATTCACCATATTAAAAATAATTAAATCTTTAACTAAAACTTTTCAATTTTAACATATTAAACTAAACTTCATTTAAATAAGCTCTAAGGTTAAAATGACAGAACATTAGCAGTTCTCCATTTTCAGGGGATAACCTATTTCTTTGGCTTCATAAATATTTCCTCCTGCTCTAAATATTCTTTCACTTTCGACTGATGACGGTGGAGCTGAAAGGTATTTTATTGCTAGTTTTTTCGAATTCATAAAACTATTTCCAGTGATTTTCCACCAATTGAAGGGAATATCATTGTCTTCACTGGTCAAAGTAGGCAAACTTATATATTTGTTTATTTCTTGATGTAATTCCGTATGTAGCCTTTTACTTTTATGTACAATAATCACATCGTCAGAAGAATGGGACTTTCTTTTTTCACTCTCACTTTCTTTTCTGTATAACGATTTGACGCCACAATTTCTTTAAAACAAATCCATTAAAGAAGTGAAAAAGGAACCTTCAGCTTCACTTTCCCCCACTTACGTGAATCATCGTCAGCAGGAGAGTCAGGAGCTAAATTTTCATGCCATTTCTTTCCATGCCTCAACGACCATATTTTTTACTGATTCATCTTATTCATGTTGAAAAATTAGCATGAATCGCAGATCTAAGAAAGTAGCTACACACAAAGATTTATCACATAGAAACTTAGAAAGTCTTTTTTCTACTGATCTCTTAAGCTTCAACGAGTGTAATTATTTCACTGAAGCTAATTGCCTTATTAAAAATAGATTTATTTTGCTAAAATGGAAGGGATCACTTGGGCGACTGTTACTTCACGTTTAATGCTTGTTTTAGTGATGTTGTCAAATAATAATTTTGCCACTGAAAATCAGTCAAAATTTTCTGATTGCATTCAGTAGCGTATATGGATAGGGGAACTTTTTGTTCAAATATTTAAAGCATATCATAAGTTCTGTCCCAGCGTGTAGAAACGTCTTGAATTAATTTATGCTGTTTGACATTCAGCTGCATCTGTAAAGTTTTAAGCTTTGCAGCCGCCGTAGCTGAATGGTGAAAATGAGAGGATAAGCTTCTGCAAGTAAATAAAATATCTTTAACAGACTTCTGACATAATATTGAATTGTGAATGCATAGTTGCAACATGTGAATTAAACATGAAATTGATAGCAAGCCACTCTCCCTTATACCAGCTACCATGTTTGGTCCATTATCCCGTATCACTAAATGAATTCTATTTTTTAAAATATTGAAAAATGTCAAAGGCCCTTATAGGATCTGACAAATGACAAAGATTTTCGCCATATTGGCTACAAAATTTGGCTATATTTTTATTTTTTTGGAAAGTAAGTTTCTAAAATTTCAATTTT
>JABUQX010033573.1:0-22552 GCA_015478945.1 Trachelipus rathkii
ATACTCTTTAAATTTAGTTGGCGCCCGAACAGGGACTGCCATTTGTATTTAGCACCTTAGTAAGGTTTAACAATTAGATATCTGGGTAGATACTACTCACCTGAACAATTCCAATTCGAAAATTCCGCAAAAACAGTTCTACCATTCAAGTTCAAGTCAAGAGACTAGATACAGTTTTAGTTTCCTTACACAAACTTAACCTCCTTTTTCCTGCAACGCTCTTCCTACTTCTCATCCCTCATTTATATTTGTTTTTTTTGAATTTATATATTTTTGATATAATTTGATATATATTTTGAAATACAAATTTCATGTACTAACCCTAATGATGACTTCTTCCAACAGATTTGCAGTGCTTGGGGGTGAGGGAGTGAATGTGGGGATGGATGAGGTTGAGAGTCGGCGTGACATGGGAGCAGTGGGCGGTGGTTTAGCGAATATGGGTGGTGTGATATTGAGGATGAGATGCCTCCAGCGACTCAACAGGATATATTGAACTTCGTCAAGGAGAGGGAGGCAATAGAACAGTTGCAAAACAGAAACCTAAGAGGTCAAATAAATCCACCACCACCTAGAGTTCCTCAGCAGTTAACAGAGGTAGATCCAGGAAATCCACCTCTTCAGGAGTTTCTGGCTACCATTACCCAGGAATTTAAGTTCCTAAAAGAGGAAACGGCAATGTTGCGAGCACAACAGCCAATACCACCACAACAACCGATTGTTGCTACAGCTACTCCAGTAATGACAACAGATGTGTTGTCCAACGAGATGGCTCTAATAAACTTTGGGTCACCAGTTTCACCATTACTAACAGCACCAATGCAGCAACAACAACAACAGTTCTATCCAGAACTATGGCTCAAACTTTTGTATAGTTCCCCCTTCTTCGGACGTTCTTACACGACGCACACCAACGGCTCATGAACACAACAAGACTGACGCTACTAAAGAAACAGCAATATTCTAATACCGCCTTATTTCAATGATCCTTGAACTTCAGTCCTCAGAGATACCGATAACAGTACAACAGCCTGGTATCATCCGCTTATCGATACCCGGTCATATGTTGTTCCTCCTCAACCACAACCGATTTACTCTCTTGCAGATAACAGAGAGCCAGCTTCAATACTCGCACCTAGTAGATTAGACATTTTTTAGCGGCACATGCTTCTAATGTCTCAATCTATCCTCTATCTGGCTGAAATCGCCAAGAACTCCAGAAAAGTGAAAGTGGTTGAGCCAGGAAAGTACAAATATGAGGCTGATCAGGATTTGGTTAGTTATTTCGCCGACTTTGAGCAGTATTGCTCATTTAACTATCCAAATGCACCTCATCAATGGTTAAGGCTACTAGGCAGGCAACTTGAAGGTTCGTTCCTGCAGCTGTACAACTTATTAATTAAAGATGACAGGAACTACAGTTCAATTAAAGAAACACTTTTACATGGTACCAGCAAGAGGAGAAAAGGAAAGACGCACATAAGCTCAAATGCTTATCAGTTCAAAGTTATATTAGGTCTCCCGGTGAAAGCGTTCGAATGTACGCTCTTCGCCTGGAACAATCTCGGGCAAGAAAGCCGATCGTTGGGCGTAGACATGAGAAACATATTCTCTAGCGTACAGTCTTCCTTCTGAGTCGTCCCTCCTTAACGTCGTAACAGGATACAGAATATATCTAGCACAGCAGAGAAGAAGATAGTAAATATCCGTGTGCAAGTGCGAAAAATAGTAAAGCCTTGCTTGACACCTACATTAGAGACCTGACGAAAAAGAAGAGTAGCCGCTACTTCTTCTAACAGCCGGTTTACTGTGTCTTCCTTCGGATCAACCTAAACAAGACTTAGACGAGACAATCAGAATAGATGTCATTAATCCAGGTTGGTCGGAGGTTTTACAATCCCAACATGCACAGCCACAACCACCTAAAACAAACAATACCCGCCAACAGAATACACGTAACAAATACACGTAGTTATCCCTCATCCACTAACAGATTCAATCAGACCCAAAATACTTACACTCCGACACGTCACAACGAGAACGAACTAAACAAAAACGGACTCGGTCTTTGTGATTACTGTTGATGAATGTTGGGCACGTGATGGTTTATGAATTGCTTTACGAAGTGTGTGCAGGAAGTATCAGGTTATGTCGAAAGTAGGGGGCTTTTGTAATTGCGTTATATGCAGGTTGTTTTATTCAGGAATTCCCCTCCAGCCATAAGCAATTGAATTCGGTATAGTGTGTCCCGTTTTGTAAGGGTCCAACATGCGGGAATTAAACTGTTGCACTTGATTATTACATGGAGCTAGGGTGTTTTTCCTTATCCTTGGCGCAATGCAGCATGACTGATCGATTCGGTCGCCATCATATTAACATGTTGTTCACACAGATCACCATTGTCCTCATGTTTCAAGATCAGAAAACATAATTCCTCCAGGCGCGGTTTACAAAACAACACAAAAGCACCTGACTAAGCATCGTGAACTGCACCAAGCCGCAACGGAAGTTTTTGTAGACTACCGGACGACCTGGTGTCCATTAATTCGCAATTTGGTAAGGTCTGGCCGATGGCATGGTCATTCAGAGAGCATTGTACAGAGCTGTGAGCTTTTAAAACTGCAAGTCTCCACGAAATGAGCTCGCTTCCAGTGAGAATACAGCCTTCAGCAGTCTCATGGATAACCATGCCCTAGTATAACATAGTAAAATATTGATAGGAAGTAGTGCTAGCCACTTCTCCTGTATGCCGTAACTTTATAGTCGATACGCAGTAGTGCTAGACCCTTCTACCTGACACAAAGACTCTTCTACCTGACACAAAGACTCTTTTACTTGACACAAAGACTACTAGTGATAGTAATAGAGATAGTTACTCTCTTTCTTCTCACGTAGTATGTAGTAGTAGTTCCCATACGGAACCAGTAGTATCAGTTGTAACGAGTAGCCTTATGATAGGAAGTAGTGATAGTCATAGCAATAGGCAGGCAGAACCTTCAGCAGCAGCAGCAGAGATTCAACAAAAACTACTTGTCCAGTCAAACAAATGCTTGGCTACGGCTGAGGGAGATTTAAGGACGATCCCTGTAAATCTCAGTTCAGCCAAGGTCGATCCACTGGTAATTTGTGTGGCTTTCAGTCCGGATAGTTCAGGGTTTTATGGCTGCATGGTTGATAGCGGCTCAGGTGTAAGCCTGATCAGCTCCGCTTTAGTTGCCGATATATTTCCTCACGCCGAACTTTTACCTTCTTCAGAGGAGGGCATAAGGGCAATCAGTGGATTGCAACGGCGGAACGCGGTTCCTGTGGAACATTACATCAAACTTCCGATCTTTTTTGAGAATGGTTTCTTCAGTTCCACCTTCTTTATTCTTTATTGTTCCTGCCGACCTTATGCCCGAATTTATCGTTCTCGGCGCTGCTACTCTTCGGGAACATAACCTTCTCCCTGATTTAACTCGTAGGGAGTTAGTTTATCGTTCGGGTCAGAGAATGGAGGTAGTGGCTAAGGACTACTGTTTTAACAGGCCTTTCTTCAATTGTGTTTCGGTCCATTCTCTTACAGTGTTTCCCCATTCCTGCCGATTCTTGGACATTTCAGGCCCACCAGATACACCTTCAGTTTTAGTAGGTTTTCAAGGGAGGGAACATCCTACTCTTATCCCTATTCCTGGTGTGGTGGACCTCAATTCTTCTAATCCTCAGATTGCTATTTTTAATCCTTCTGATCGACCACAATATATTCGTAAGAATACTATTGTCGGTCGTCTTTCTCCTTTATCTGTGGACTCGGATTTACAAATCAACAACTTGCAAGTGCAAGTGGCCCAAGAATCGGATTCCCACGAATCAGTTTCATCTGCTTGGACTGCAGATCGTCTAATGGGAAGAGTTTCATATCTCAGAATTGCAGTTAACGGATAAACAGAAACAAGATTTAATTACGGTCTTGTTAAATCACCAGGCCGCACTAAGCGTTGGTGACAACGATGTTGGTGTAGCCACTAACATCACTCATTCCATAGAGTTAGAGCACCTGACAGATCCTTGTCCGAATTCCTGTCCGCCTGTTTTCCATAGCTCTTTGGCCCAGAGATGATCAGCATATGTCGGATCTATTGGATACAAAATATCAGTTCGTCCAAGCTAGATCTCCTTATTCATGCTCCAGTTGTACCGTCATAAAAGCGCACACTGCACGTTACGATTGTGGCCACTAGACTATCGCAAGCTCAATTATGTGACAAAACAGAATTCTTTCCCATTAGCCTATAACCTTACCGACACGATTTACAATATGTATGGTAAACATCAGTTTTTTCGTACTATATGATTTATTTATAGATCTATTTAGGTTACTACCAGGAAATTATTGAGAAAACGGCGTTTTCCACACTTTACTGCTCAATACAGTTTTTCTTAAGTCTTTGGTGTAATGAACGGTCCGGCGACATTCCAACGTGAATGATTGCTTGCTGCTGGGCCGGTTGCCTGTGGTCCAAGGTTGATGGTTTACATAGATGATATCATCTTACTCAGTAACAGTTTTGAAGACCATCTTGTCACCCTTGGACAGGTCCTTTCTGCTTTAGAAAGGAATGGCTATAAACTTAAACCCAGCAAGACAAAGTTATGTCGAACTGAGGTTGAGTTTTTAGGCCATCACATTTCCAGCAAAGGGATTTTGCCCTTACAGAAGAATATACAGGGAGCATTGGAGTTTCCCGTACCCACTACGGTAAAACACCTTCGCCAGTTTCTAGGGATGGTGAATTTTTATCGCCGTCATATCCCTCATTGCTCCCAGATCAGTAAACCGTTGTCCTGCCAAACGGGGGGCAAAACAGTTGAGTGGACCTCAGAGTGTCAACGTGCTTTTGAGGAATTAAAACAGGCCCTGGTAAACCCTCGTTTGCTAGGATTTCCAGATTACGACTCCACTGCATCTCCAATGGAACTTCATGTCGACGCCTCCGACATTGGCGCCGGGGCGTGTCTCTCGCAAATACAGAATGATGAACGCCGACCAATAGCTTTCATTTCTATGACCTTTAACGGTGCTCAGAGGAATTACGGAGTCATAGATAAAGAGCTAACAGCTTTACGATGGGCAGTAAAGTCTTTGAGACCTTTTCTGCGGGGAGTCAAGTTCATCATCTTTACTGATCACATGCCTCTGATTTATTTACAGAACATGAGTCTAGTCGATGGCCGACTAGCACGCACCATGGAGGAGTTATACGAATTCGACTTCGAAATTCGACACATTGCCGGTAAAAGCAATGTTGTAGCCGATGCCCTCTCTCGCTCACCTATTGATCCTTCGTCAGATGCTCCTCAGGATCTTGATCTTTCAGTACCACCTTCTGTGGATTTTATCCCTTCTGGATATTTCGTTTTGGAAGTAGCGGGAGCGGCGATTCCTTATACCGTTGTTTCTCCATGTTTCTCTATGGTTCATCTGAACAACATGGCGAACTTCGGAAACATTCACCTAAATATCGGTTATAGGGCAGACACGTGCAAAAGAAGTTACGTCTTCTACAGCTTCCTGGACAATTGCCCATTCCAGAGGTCATTGATGCCTTCTGTGATCTTTTTAAGGTTATGGTGTGTGTCTATTATAATGACAAACATCCCATTGTCTATGGAAGCCAATTTGTCAACAATGTTTGTTGTCTCAAGTGTCTAAGTGGTATACATTACAATTATCTGATGCCTACCACTTTGGACATTAGCACGTCCTAGCCTTTTAGATAAAAACAGTTACAGTCTTCAGATTTTTTCTATTTCCGTCAGTGTGTTTTTTCCATTTTTCCAATTTTTTTTTTTCTTTTTCCCCCAAAAAATTTGTTTAGGCCGGGGGGTGGGGGATCTGGGGCGGGCCGTTGTGTTTTCGGCTTTTTGACTGAATCGCCCGCCTCCTGCTCGCTCCTGTCGGGTATCGCCTCTCTCCTCATCAATTTTCCATTTTTCCTTTCTTCTTCTGGGTTTCTTTTAGTTCGCGACCCGGGAATGATCATTGGGGTGGTACAGGGTGGAATTCAGGAGGCATGCGGTTGATGCAGAAACATGCGATGTTGTTGAGGATCGATTCTCTAATCGGCGATGCATCATTACATGCACTCTTCATGCTTCTCTTCGATCTACATTAGAGCAGACAAATTCGATGACACGTAGAATCTCTTACATTCAGCTCAGCCTCACTGAAGTATGTGCCTATAATTCTATCAGAACGTTGTTGGTGGTGTGGAATAATTTATTTATTTATTATTTTTAATTTTAATATTTTAAATAATAAACTGAAAAATAAAAAGATGTTAAAAATGCAAAATTTTCCCCTTTAGGCTAATTTTAAGGACATATTTTGCATAAAACACAGTTCACAGAGTTGAAGATTGCCCTCGTGGTATTCAACGACAATTATGATAAGCAAACAACGAAGTTTCTTTGTCCACTCTAACACATTTTCATTTGCTGACACCGATCACTTATTATTGTGAATATATTTAAATCTTAAGAAAAATTTAAAATGAAAAAAAAAAAAAAATCAGAAATCAGATTGCAAAATACTTAGTCAAATATATTAATCTCATTTTATGAAGCGTAAGACGATGGCTATAACTTAACTTAAATAAATTAGTAATCAAATTTTGTAAATATTATTATTTAAGCTGTCATGTATTTTATTTAACTATAGAAATTAATTAAATCAGATTAAATAATTATTGTTATAGCTGACTTCGTTAAATATTAAATTTAAGGTTTAAATATTGTTAGAAGAACAGATTATACTTATTATATATGTTATCCTCACACGATGCAATAATAAAAGCACCTGTAATTCTCTGTGCAGTATGAGACTTCTTCTTAGCAGTTAGAGCCAGCGATTGCGAGTTGCATACCAGTCGTAAGAGGAGAAGAAACCTGCCCAAGAACAATTCAACCGTCATTGTAAGGGTGCATTAGTGTTCGAGGTCGAGACCTATCACACGACTGGTCCCTCCTATATCAACACTCTCATGAAACCCGATGTTGACTTCATCCTTAGGTATGGGGCAAATTAACACACCTGGAGACGTCCGCCCCACCCCCCCCCCCCCCCCCCCCCCTCCCCCCCCCCCCCCGCCCGCCACGCCCCCCCCCCCCCCCCGCCTACCCCATGGCAAAAAAAATCATAATTCAAATGGAGACAAAACAAGGCAACAGCTTTGAGCAGTGGTCAGAGCTTTTACAGTGAGGGTGGTACCCAGACATCATGGATCAGAATCACGAAATAAAATGCCAACAAACGAAAAAATCCGAGGGCAAAAGTATTAACGCTCATGATTCCTCCAGTAAAACAGACAGTGTACGTCTTTAACCAAAAGCGGATCACGAAAGCATGGGGTCCAGCTTTTGCCGATCACCTCAAAGATGATGACTCCATGTCCCCTCGGTCAATGAGAGAACACTCTATCAGATCCTTCGTCCTGTTTGAAGACTTGGCATATTATCGTTATAAGTGGACTGATAAAACCACTCTTCGCGGTAGTGAGGTTTTTAATTATTATTATGGAACCAAACGAGGCACGCCGGAGTATAAAAACACCCCACATCTCAGATACATTAAGAAAAAACAGATGTTTCTTCAATCTCCGATGCTATATGATGGGTTACATGCCAATCGTTTGTTCCTGGAACAGTTCATGAGGAAATATAAGAGTTTCTTCACCTCGCACGCTTTGTCTCGTCCTACTCGTCCACGGCCTTCTGTTCACTCACGAACCAGCCGTCGACCACCTACTTCGACCTCTACTAGAAGCGAGGAAAGGAGACAATCAATCCAATCCGCAAATGACCCACCTCGACCGTCTACTTCTCGAACTTTAACCAACATCGAGAGGCGGTTGGGTGCGGCTCCTTTCACTGGATTGCCTCCATCAGCTTTTATACCTCCGTGGCCTCACTCCGTTTCAGCCTACACGACTCCACAGTCGGAGTACCCATCAACCCCGAGTCATCTGTCCGACTACCCGTCTGTTTCTTCGTCTACACCATTATCATACCGTTCTCAGCTGGGTGGTTCCGACCAGCAACAACATGACCAAATCCGGTTGGAAATGCGGAACCTCAGTGGCCTCACTCCGTTTCAGCCTACACGACTCCACAGTCGGAGTACCCATCAACCCCGAGTCATCTGTCCGACTACCCGTCTGTTTCTTCGTCTACACCATTATCATACCGTTCTCAGCTGGGTGGTTCCGACCAGCAACAACATGACCAAATCCGATTGGAAATGCGGATGATGTTGGAGAGGTATGATTATGGCTCCTTATCTGACTGTAGACGATCTTTAGTTCTCAACTCGATAAAAAAATTTATCGAAGAAGAGGAACTCGTGCTTCAATCCCGTCGGGCGCGTTTTCTTCCTTCTCTTCAGTAAACAGAACAGACAACAGTTGTCAGTGTAAATATTTGTAAATATTATATTGCTCTGTCAATATTGCAGTTTTCCGTTTCTCAAAATTTTGGTTTTCTGGTTTTGTGTGGTTAAGGATGTAATCAGTTCTTTTGATTTTCTATCATTTTTTGGTTAATCCCATCTCCTCGCCGCCTACCACTCATTAACAGATCATCGGCTTTATAATTCATGCATTATAAGAAAATTTGAATGGGGCCGTCCAATTTACTGCGGGGATGTAGGGTTGCTGTCCACCAGTACCTACTTATATTTGAAACGATCCTGCATCACTTAAATATTTATAGCTCTGCTGTGGCATCACTAAAATTTATAGTGCATTTCCATTTATGTCTTTATGACTGTTTCATTTCCATGTATATTTATAATCATAACTTCTTTCCAATTCTGCTAACTATGTCTTTTTTTTAGGAGATTATACGTAAAGTAGTCACTTTCAGAAGTATAATTATTGATTTGTGAGTGGACCACGAGTTCATTTTGTCCGTTCACCAATCTGCCGTCGAATACTCTCTGGAATTCCTTGTGGACAAGACAGTACACCTCTGTAAAAGAATATTATTATTCGGAGTTTACTATGATTCATACACTGAATGGTCTTTATGATTTTAGAGGGTGTGTACTCCTATGTTCGAGACTTGTCCCCCAATGTACACTTGGTTAAGGCTCTATGGACTCTCTATTAACAGAGGAAGGCCTAGGAGGGCCGCCAGAGCCATTCCAATCAGCAGTTCTCCCGGTCTTGTCCTGCAGACTCTTCAAAAACGAACCCTGTGGAGAAGTATCACACATCCAGGTGAAGTTGAAGCATGCTTTATGATCGCTTATTGTATTTTTCTTCATGGAGCACCCGAAATTTTTACAGTCCCCTGGCCCCCTACCTTTATGTAATAGCACAGTTCTTAGTGCAGGGCCATGTGTACAGTCTCCATATACTTAGCCTGCAGCAAGGACCACCTGTACAGTCCATCCATTCTAGTGCTGGGCATATGTGCTACTTTCTAGTTGCCAGGGGTAATTGTCCATTCTATGCCTATTCTGCCTATGTTGACCTCAGAAATACGAACCTACAGCAGCACCCTATCAGTTCCAGATGAAGGGCGCAGAAAGACAGGACAGCAATGGAGAGTGCTGTTTTCAGTCGACACACACACGAAAGTTAAGTGAGTCTTGATATATCCCTGCATTGCCTTTGGATCTACACCACACCACATTATCAGTTCTTGTTCACTTGGTCAAGATATATCTCTCCTCTTGAACTTGAAACTGCCAATGGAAAATGAACTGACTTACGCTGTACGAGCTTCAAGACTACGATCTTATGTGGGTCTAGACCAGACAACGGAGCGCATAACAGATACTCAGAATAGAAATCAGACATATATAGTAGTATCCATCCTTAACATTGATTAAGCTACAATAAACGGTTGTTTTAAACCGCTTTTGTATTTGGCATTATTCAACAACGGACTGATTCATCAAACCTGACCTTGTTCATTCAAGAACGCCAAATCAAGGATTCGAGCATCACTTGCTAGTAAAAATTGTATCAAAAGGAATCATTTTCTTCGGAAGCGCCCAAATAGAGAGTGTACAGCGTCTAATAATTAGAGTGATGCCGCTAACCGTTAGACCAGATAGCGAGCGTAATCACCATTACACATGCCGAATGGTAGGTAGGAATAAATATACCTACTTTAGTTAGTGTTCAGATTAACCTGAAGTATAACAACCTAGTTCCCACGAGCTAACAGTCGTGAGTTACGTAACTGAACTAATAATTAATCTCTGTGCCTGTTTCTCTAGTTAGAATTAACCTTCATTTAATCTTGTTACTGACAGGTCCTCTCTAGCTCTGATCTTCGACGCGTAATGTCAGTCTCTGATCTCACTTTGCTGAATTGATTCCACTTGAAGTAAAGGTTATGCGTGCAGCCTCGTGTCTTGTAAAGTAGAGCTAATCGAGAGTCTCTTGTCCATGTAACTCTCACCGTAAAACGCAAGCCCGCCAGCCAGCCAGGAGCTCACACCGCATGCACCCCCTCCAGGAAGTCAGCAGACATTGTTCCATACCCGATGAGTGATTTAACAGTACTGCCGACCACTACCTCGAAGAGAGCTCGTACTGAGCACAGAACCATTCTCTCAGTAGGGGCACTGAAGAACCTAGGAGTGAAGGGAACCCTCCGAGTCACCAGTGATGAGAATGGGTCCATTCTCGTAACAAGCTGCTAACCGAACAAAGTCTCCATTCTTGTCATCCTTCAACATCTCTTGACAAATATTCTCTTATTTGCTACTCCTGAGGAAATAAAGAAACACATCTAAAAGGCACTATTTATTCTTTTGATCAGAGAGACGAAGACACAACTGTCATTTTGAAGAAACATCCAACAGGAAAGATTTTCCAGTTACAAAATTTATAATTTCCCCCTCCCGGGAAACTCCTTTAGACAAAACAAATCCCCGATTACTGCTGAACCTTTTGAATACCCCTTAGTCACCTACAAAGGTCAAAATAGGGTTCGAAAGTTAGTGTTCGCACGTTTTATCCCTCGACCCAAGACGTTCTTCAAGTCGCAAAAACGGTTTGGTCATCCCCGGAAAATACTGTAGGGACAGGATGACATATGCCCAATCTCTGCGGAGAATTATTTCACACTCAATGTGAAAATACCCCTAACTGCAGAAAACTGTAGAAGGACCCCCGCCAAACTTCGGGATTTCAAACCCGTTCTTGGCCGTTCTGAACAGGAGTTTTAGCAAGCTATTGTACCATACATAAATGAGCAGGAGACGATGCTATACGCCAGCTCAATGGGAAAAAATATTCAGCCAACATGGTCACATACTGGCGCCACAATTACAGCTGCCTCCACGCCTCCGCGTGTTAATCCAGCCAACGAACAACCTATCCTAATAGAACATCTTCTCGTAAATTCCGTTGAAACTCAGGCAAATACTGCAACCAGTCTACCTGTACTGCCCCCACTACCAACTTCTCAAAGGAGTACAAAAGCAGCCCGTTGATTCAATCTCCCGTCCATAAAGCCTCAACAAGCCTATTCTGAATATTAACTCTCAACAAGCTAGCAATGAAACTAAACTAAGTTTAGCTCATCAATTACAAATTTGGAAAACACTCCCTTGCCAAGACACACTGTCCTATACTCACCAAATTGGTTCACACCAAACTTAAGCAAGAGGACGGTCTCTTTGTCCTTAAATCGCCTCCCACTATTACTAAACCTCTGGTAAAGAGTGTTTCAAAACACACAGAAAAAAATAGTCTCCAAGTTAAAGATTATTCGTTAAAGAATAGAGCAAACTGAATTTTTAAAAAACAAAGGACACAGTAACCCAGCATGTAAAAATGCAACTCGAAGAGACCTCGCCATAAGTCTACTTTTGAGACAAATGCAAAGGCTTCAAAAGACTGCTACCAAACAATCCCAGCTAATGAAACAACTCACCAACCAACCATCTAATTAATAGTCTACAAGACAGTTTTAGTTCTTCTGAATTACTTCGTATAAATCTTGTCCCGGAGTCCTTTATCAGCTCTCTCTAAGGGGATTCTATACCCTAGAAGATGAATTGGATAACAGCTCCCAAATGGACCTTGATGCGATGACCCATTTTTCTAATGCTTCCTGCACTCCCGAGAAAGGTGAATGGAAAACTGTTCAACGTAAACGTCGCAACCGCTCTAAGCGTTGGGTCTGTTGGAGGCATGAAAATAGACCCAGAGGTTCCCCATTCTCCAATCAAACTTTATTAGGGAAAACCCAAAATCAACCGCATGATGAAGTACTGGAAATATTTCCAGTATCAGACCTTGCCAATTCTTCGAATCCCATATTGAAATCGATGTGCTAACCCCAATTACATTCTCAAAAAGACAATACCCTTCCGGATACACCTTCCTTTCCCCATTCCATGGAACCAACTCTATGTCCTCCACATCTTCTGAATTCTGCTTGCCAAGTGGTTTGATACTGCTCTCACTATAAATATGAGCATTTACGAATGCTTTGCTATTAACCAACCAAACCCACATAACAAGTTGGAATTCGTTGAATTAACTTATCTCGCATCATGGTGAAGCTCTTTCCACCAATAAACATATGGAAAATCCTCACTGAAGAGAATATCTAAAAAAATCTCTGGTGTATGACTACCCTTTCCCCCCAAGTTTTGTTCCCCCTCCTCGCCGAGACCCACGTCTCACAACCTTCCCTCTCAATCTGAACCCACCTCTAACTTTCCCCCAGTCACATAGAACAATTGTCCTAATAGGACTACCATCATAATATTCATAACTCATCATGATTACTTTCCTTCAATGGAATTGTACGTGGCTTTTACTCTAATTTCGAAGAAAGCTTGGTTAAAAACTAATAAACATATGGTACCACCAAAGGTATTATGTTTGCGGAACTCTCGACGTATGTTATCGTGACTTCTTTCAACCACATCCCGCTAACCTCTATAGAAAGAGTGACAATGATAGGGAGTGGCAAGGAATACTCATCACAAATATTTTATCCCCTATTCCCCAGCTCCCTCTCCAAACCAAACTGTCATTCAGTTAGTAGGGCAAGAATTTCACTTATCCATCGACCTTTTAAACTATATGTTCAACTACTTAGCTTCCGAGTAAGGTATTTACTTAAGGTTCGACCTTAGCAGATCTTGTATTAAACAGCTGCCCTGCTCCGGTGTTATTACTAGGTTGACTTCCAACCTCCGGCCACCCCTTATGGGGTGGACTCTGTCACTTCATCTAAGTCCAAGATCTTAATAGATCTCCTACCCCCCTTTTCCGGATGACTTAACACAGGACTCCCAACCTATGAACGTTAGATACACACACTTCTTCTTGTATTGATATTCCTTCTTGCTCCAGTCCCTATGGATAGTTTTTACCTGGCTCCCGCTTGATTATTCTATTTTCGGCAGGCGTCATTTACCCCAATAGCATTAAATGAGCTTCTCAAGCCCAATGCAAAAACCCAACTCCAGCTGGCGTTATGATCGAGCGGAGTGGGCTCCTTTTTATCAGGCCACAGCTATCCCTCTTTCTCCTTCAATAAACGATTTCCGACTTTGATGATTGCCTTTTGCCTTCTTCCAGAAAGTAGTTCATCTCGGCAGCGGGAAGCTTGCACTTCCGCAGTCTTCCTGCAGGCAGGCGGTCGACAAACCTTGGTGGCCCAGAGTTGCGCACAAGCCAACCGGAGAAGGAAGAAAACTCTACAAGGCACAATACAAAAAGACCCCGTACCACCCCAAACATGATTATGTTTAAAGCAGCCGCAGCGAATCTCAAGCGAATTAATTCGTCAAACGCGTAAACAATTGTTTCGAACTTACATATCGACTGTTAAATCCACAACTCCCCTTTCCCTTAGTGGGGAAAGGACACAGAAAATATCTCGTCGCCCCAGAATTCTTCACCCACAGTCCTCCGTTATGGGCCTGAAATATCTGATACGATTTCCGCTCCGGCGGTGGTAGCTGAGCGTTAGGTTATACTTTGCTAGCCATTTCGAGTCATTCGCTACACTGAAGCCTTCAAAAACTGAGAACTGACACAGCGCTACCCAGACTTTTTCAACAGCGAAAGGGGAAGATTATAACTACAACCGTCTTTTACACTTGCAGAGTATCAAAACTGCATTGGCAAATAGCAAAGACGGTGCCCTTGATCCGTCCAGACATGATTTCGTACATCATGCTCCGTCATATCCATCCTTCGCTCAAGCATCTTTTGCTGGATTTATATAAACAGAATCTGTATCGGAATCTTCTTTTCCAATCGATTTGGACTACAGCTTTTGTAATTCGTACCCCAAACTTGGGAAAAGATCCGAAGTTGGCAGACAACCAAAGACCATTTCGCTTGACCTGTCACTCCTGTAAATTAAATGGAGAAAATGGTTTCGGCCGCTTACTCTTGTTCTGGAGAAGCGTCAAGCTTTCTCAAACTATCCAAGTTGGTTTTCCGCAAAAATCGCTCGACTGCGGACCCCTCGTTAAAACTAGACCATGACATCGGGAAGCCTTCTCAAACTGGTGGGATGGTTCTTGGTGTTTTTTTTACCTGAAAAGGCTTACGACACAACTTTGGAGAACTGGGATTCTCCTTTAAACTCCATTCGCTTGGTTCCGCGGACAAACTCCTTCTCTTTATCAAATGCCTTTTGTATCGCACAGATCTATCCAGGTTCGGCGCTCTTCTATTCTGTCACGCCACTTTACTCTGGATGAAGTGTACTATTATTTGCTCTCGGATTTAATGATATTGTTACCTCTATTCCAGCGGACTCGCAATTTTTCCATCTATGTCGATGACCTAAGCATTCATGCATAGCCGGTGCAGGCTGCCCTTTCTCGAACGGGCAACTTCAACTAGCTATTGAAAAATTTTACAATGGCGCTAGTTCCCCATGGCTTCCATTTTCTCCCACCAAAACCCAGCAGTGCTTTTTAAGAAAAAGGAATCGAAGAACTCCACCTTCTTCCAGCGAACCTAACTATATGGTTCGCCTATTCCTGTTACTTCACAGGTCAAATTTCTAAGACTCATTCTAGATGACCACTTAACATATGCCCCACATATCAAACACCTGAAAACAACTTGTCATCGCGCGCTTGACTTATTACGTCATCTCGCCTCAAAATCTTGGGGCGCTGATCGCAAGTCCCTTTTACGTCTATATATCGCCCTAGTTCGATCGAAGCATGACTATGGCTGTGTAGTATATTGTCAGGCCTCCCCTACTCTAAACTGCATCTGTTGGATCCCATACAAAACGAGGCGATTCCGTATCTCCACTGCGAGCCTTCCGATCGTCTCCCCGGGTAAGCCTCAAAGTTGAAGCCAATGTGTGATGCACTCTCTCTTCGAAGAGAATAACATCATGTGTACAAGCTTATCTTTTGTTTTCAAAACCTCAGATACCTCTGCCCTGACACCGATTCTGCAGGAGGTGCCTCAGAATCCTAATTACTGGCCATTTGCGAACACGGTTCATAACATCCCTTTACAAAAGGTGCTGCCTTTCTCATACGATGAAGGATCTCACACCTTGTATTCCCCGCTCCCACCATTGCTTGGCTCTGACTCTCTCCAAATCAAGCCACTCTGCTGCCTTGTTAAAGCATCATTCCTGTCTCATTCCACAGTTCATAATGAGTTTACTCCAGTATTTAGTATTACGATGGCCCTCTAAAACTGGGAACATTGGGCGCATCTGCGTCTTTCCTGATCGCAAACCTTTACCCATACCCTCCCCCCTCATGCCTTCATTTTCACAGCAAATTAATGGCTATATGATTGGCGCTTTCTCGGAATTCTACTCCTTAACAAGATCAATCTTATGTCATTATTCAGATTCGCTCAGCGCGCTACAAGCGTTTAAAACCACTTATTCTACTAAAACAATGGTATCTGATGCGCAGAAGCAATTTCTTCAACTGCTCCATTCCCGTAAAACAAATATTTTATGTTGGACCCCTTTCTCATGTAGGGTAACTGGCCATGAAATCGCTGACAGAGAGGGCCAAAATGGCCACCTCCTCATTTCGGTAGCTGTTAAGTACCTCCCGGATGTCATTCGACAAGGCACCCCCATCAACCGGATTTACTATCCTGCTCTCCCACAAGGTTTTCGATCTTATTGGCAAGAGCGCTTGACGAATTATCAGAGAGGAGCGAAACTTAGAAATTTAAAGCGATCATCGGGAGTGGTCTTCCTCCCACCGACGAAACGTTTACCACGAGGTGATACTTGTACGTCTCCGTATTGGCCACCACTAATATCACTCACAGTCACTATATGTTCCGGACACCCCTCCTATTTGCAAATTTTGTCGAAGTCATAGCGCGCAATTTGTTCGCCAATCTTCATTGATTCTTATACAGTCCACGCTCTTCGCCGCCGGCATTAGCCAATTTTGCGATTCGTTGGCACCATTCCAAAGATTATCCCAATCTTATCGGGAAATCTTTCCCACTTTAGTAGGCAACTCTTTTTTGTTTCTACAAGAAGTGGAATGTTCTTCACAATATTGATTGTTACTAAACTAGGACACTTATAATGCAAGGATGTAATATTTGTTTAGTTTTTTTATTTTTAATTTGAATATTCCATTTTCATTTTATTCAAATCTCTTTTACGTTTGAAATATGTATGCTTCCAGGACCCGCCCATAAGAGTGTTGATTTCTCAACCCAGTACTGGCTGCTGTGAGCCGTGGTGACGTCCTGTACACTGAACTAAAAAAAAAATATATATGATATATATATATATTATATATATATATATATAATATATATATATAATATAATCTAAATATAGATATTATATATATATAATATTAATATATATATATATATATAAAAAGGTACATATAAATGAAATTCATTCTCCGGCCTGCAGGTTCTCCGGCCCGGCCAAAATTACTCTCCGGCTGCATCTCTAATTATGGTAAGCATAACTACGTAATCTATGGAGAGAATAAAGTATTTTGGATTTATTTGATTCATTTTATTATTATTTTTATTATTATTATTATTATATTATTATTATTATTATTTTAATTATTATTATTATTATTATTATGTATATTATCATTATCATTATCATATCATTATTATCATTATTATTATTATTATTATTATTATTATTATTATTATATTTTATTATTGAAATTTTATATCAGCTTCTAATTTAATGTGAAATTTACAAGCCTTTTCCAACTTCCTAAAGGTATCAACCGCTTCATGATTGATTTTTTATTTTTTTAAGGACGATTCTTCAATCATGAAGCGGTTGATACCTTTAGGAAGTTGGAAAAGGCTTGTAAATCTCATATTATTTATTATTATTGTTATTATCATCATCATCTACCTCCTTCCCCCAGATTGGGGGCGAGATGCAGAGCATACACCGGAACAGAAAAGTAATAGAAGAACATGACGCAAGTCGAAAGGAAAGCCAGTTTTTGTTATAGCGGAGGTTAGCCTTAGAATAGCTAAAAATGGACTAATTAATAATATAGGCCAGGCCCTTACCGTCCCCTCCTTACACTTTAGTGAGAACTCGCCACAGTTTGAAAAATCCACCCTAGGGTTTCACGGAGCCTCACTGTGGTATCTCGTCAATGTGGGGTTCATCCCCTGGGCAAAGCCCACAACCATACCCCCTCACAAAACCCCGCCATTCACTCCTATTATTCTCATTTCTTCCTCGCACTCAGCCAAGCACACATATTCCTCTCCTTCAGGCATTCTTTACTGACTCCATCCACTTTTTCTCGGCCTCCCAGTTGGTTGATTCCCAGCACATTCGCCACTATACATTCGCTTAACCAACCGACTATCATCCATTCTTTCCATATGACCAAACCATCTCAATGTACTCTCGTTTATTCTCTCATTTACCCCATTCTTCACACCACAGAGCTCCCTTATGCGTTCATTCCTCATTTAATTAATTTTTATCACACCTAACTCTCCAATAAGATTGTCCATCTGGACACATTGTACCTTAGGTTTATACCTCTTATTCCACACCATTAGTTTCACTTGACTATACATTAACACAGGTGCGTAACAACATTACCCTCATGCAAAACCCTAGTGCACTCAAGACTTGGAGTCCTTTACATCCACCAAGATTTAATTAGCACCAGCCACCTTCCTATTCACAATCCTACTACTCACTGCATCATCCGTTCCCATTATCATCCAACATAATCCGAAAATATTTAAACTAAAATACTTGTTCATAGCTTGCTCACCATCCAATATGACTTCAGATTGACCGCGGATTCTCCTTACTCACTACCATAACCTTACTCTTAACTACATTTACTTTCAAACCCCTCCTTTTACACACCCTGCCAAACATTTCTACCAGTCTTCTCAAACTCTTTTCAGATTCGCCACACAAAATCAAATCATCCGCTACATAATAAGTAGGGCACCCTCACTCTCTCCATTCTCCAATCATTCCTAACACCTTCTCCTTTACCACCCCTACTCTATCTTTCATACCCCATCCATATACAAATGAAATACCAAGTAGATATAACACATCCCTGCCTCACTCCGCTATTATATTAAACCAGTCACTTTCAACTCCATTTATTCTTATACACGCTTCACATCGTCATACATTACTTTTGATTTCATTAAGGTCTACCCACCAACAACATTATATATATATATTCTATATATTATATATAATTATTATAATATAATATATATATATATATATATATATATATATATATAAATATATATATATATATATATATATATATATATAATATATATAATATATATAAATAATATATTATTAACACTGCCCACAGTGCTTTACCCTATTAATCCTGACATATGCCTGTTGCAAATCCATAAAACCTAAATATAATATATTCTTCCCTCATTTTCTCAATCATTTGTTTCAATTTAAATATTTGATACACAGATCCTTTACCACTTCTAAATCATTCTTGTTCTTCACCAATCAAATCCCTCAGTTAACTGATGCACCTTCAACTAAATACAACATATAGTCTTGCCCTTACAATACTCAATGAACTAGTTCCCTTTTTTTTATTTCACCTATAAAATTCTACAGTTTCCCTTAGTGCCCGTTACCCCTATATAAGGGTACTATTACTGGCTCTCCGCCAATTCCTCCAATCCCTCGGAACTATACCCTCCATAAACGCTTTGTTACACAACTTAAAAATCCATTCTATCACCATCTCGCCTCCATTCTTGATCATTTCACCAGTAATTCTATCTGTGCCTACAAATTTATCATTCTTCAACTTTCTCACTCTACCCATTACCTCCTCTCCAAAATACCTATTTCTTCTTGCACCATCAAACACACACACATTCACTATCACCTCTTCTTTACTGCCACTGTTATGCAGATTTTTCGAAGTTTCACTCCACACTCTCCCACTTCCATTTATCAGTTACTGAAAAGCACCATCCCCATGAACATTTTTGTTTAATAATATTAAATTTTTTTTTTTTTTATTGCAAATTCTTATTATTAGTATTATAGTACATTTCCTCTTGTATTAAACATAATTTGATGTACAATGTAAACTAAACTCTAAGCACATATTTCAGTTTTTTTTTTATTTAGGAAGATTACGTAAAACTATAGTAAGTAATTGTATACGAATTTTTTTTTCCGAATTTGCAAAGCTACAGTATAGTAATATTGCATAATTGTTTTATATATATATTATATATATATATAATATATTAATAATATAATATATATATATATTATATATATAATATTTATATAATATAATATAGTATAATAATATATAATATATATATATATATATATTATATAATATATATACAACTATATTTCTATCGTTTAGGGATATGTGTTCATCTTCACGTAGGCATTTATATATTTCTCTCACAAATTCTATGTAATTTCGAGGTTGTCTTGGAGTAGACAAGATAAAATAAGAACTTGTGGAAAAATGACACCCGTGAATTAATTTTATCGAAAGTTTCAGAATTTTCACTTTCTCTTCTTTTTTCTTTCTTTTTTTTAATCATTCATCATGGAAGATAACTTGGAGTCTACTATGAGTCTAAAATGAAAGCATAAATTCAAGTTAGCTATTTTGTTACTTAACAGTTTTAATTTTTTATCCTTCTCGTAAATATTAGCTTTTCGTTAAACCCTTACTTCACTTATATATATATATATATATATATATATATATATATATATATATATATTTATATATATATATATATATATATATATATATATATATATATATTATATATATATATATATATATATATAATGGAAAATTTCATTTCAAAAATCTTTTTTAACCATTTTTGACAACAGCGTTGCCGTTAAAGAATGTACAGGAGTCCCTACCACTACTCCAATTCGCCTCCCAAAGAAAGAAGACATCTCGGAACAGTTTTCAAGTCCCCTTCTTATATATCACCGTGCGAGCGAAATTCGGTACTTATTTAAATCCATAGAAGGGTGTTTGGAAACCTTTCTGGGGCCACATGACACTCCGCTGTGGTGCTCCTGGGTTACAGGAGCAACCAACTCAAGTCAAGAAAGATCACTAGAACTGTTGCGACGAAATTTGTGATAATAAGACGGAGGAAAATTTCACTCGCGCAAGGATTCTAACCATTGACAACAGCGTCGCCGTTAGACAATGTACAGTTTCTACCACTGCTCCAAGAAAAAAAAAAAGAAGTTATCTTGGAACAGTTTTCAAGTCTCCTGCTTCGATATTACTGTGAAATCTTTGTACTCATTTAAATCCATAGAAGGGTGCTTGGAACGCCTTATGGGGCCACATGGCATTCCGCTGGGGTGCTCCTGGTTTACACATGGGCAAAACAACTATTGCGACGAAATTTGCAATGATAAGACTGAGAAAATTTTCACTCTGGGAGGCGGATTGGAGCAATGGTAGAGACTCCTGTACATTGTCTAAAGGCTACGCTGTTTAAAGACCGTAAAGACGGATTTGGAAATCGTCAAACGTCTTATAGATTAATTACTGCGCAACAAATACGTGACCCACTGTTAGTCAAGATTACGACAGTGAGACTGCAATACTCGGTAAGAAGAGTTCCGTTGAATTACAATGAAACATAGGGTGTTTATATGATAAAATAATGCACCTGCAAACTCTTCTTGTCGTGTTATGAACTGTTTCAATGAAAGTTACTCGATTAAGTGTGTTATGGGCCTTATCGTTAAACCATTAGTCTCCAGACCATAACCCCACCGGATTTATATTTCTTGGACCACAAAAAAAATTTCTTATTCAACACCAAACGTCGACGAAAATAATCTTCAACATCCAGTATATGAAGCAGCCAATTTAAATCGTCATATACGTGGATTGCTTCAGCATATACACACGATTTGGGAATGATATATGCGCGTGCAGAATGTAACTGCTTATTTTGATTATTTGTAGTTAGGTATGTAGAAACATGTGTGATTTTCGTTTACTTTGTTCTTTACGAATTGTATGCATTCAGTATTTTCTGCTTGCGTTCGAATCGCTGTGTTATTCGTTGTATATTATCTTTAGTGAACGTACATTTATTAACCGTATTATACGTGATCGGTTATGATTAACACTTTGATGCATAATAATAATATATTGTTCTGTTCGAGGTCCCCTATTACCTCTTTAATTTTCAGTAATTAAAGCTTACACCATATATATATATATATATATATATATATATATAGTATATATATATTATATAATAATATAATATAGCTCAAATAAATAGATATATATGAGTTAATAATATATAATAATGATAATATATAATAGTATTATTATAATAATTATAAGATATATAAATAATAATATAGTATTATATATAGGAGAATAATTAATAAGATAGTAATAATATAAATATAATAATATATAATATATATATAAAAACATAGATTATAGAATATATATATATATAATAGAGATAGTAATAAATATATATATATATATATATAAAATATAGATAGATATAAATATTAATGATAAATCTAGAGAGAGAGAGAGATATAATATATATATAATAGTATAGATAGAGAATATGAATATATATATAATAGATATAATATAATAAATAAGTAATATATAAATAAGTATTATAGATTAAATAGATAATAAATATTGACTTAAAAAATAATTTATAACTTAATTAAGAGTAGATTATAAAAAGAGTAGAATTATAGATATAGGGCGAGATAATAGAGATAATATAATATAGAATATATGAAATAATAGAAGAGATAAGAGATATAAAAGATAATGATATAGATAAGTGAAGAGTAATATATAAAATATATATTATATAAGATATAGTAATAGTATATGACTATAGATAATAGCATATTATAGCTTAATAAGATAATTATAATACTATATTATTAATATATAAATATATATTAATATATTGATAATATATATGAAGTCAACGGTGGATTCAGTGATTAAAGCGAGTCGTTTTCTCAATAACTTATG
>JABUQX010033574.1:0-2500 GCA_015478945.1 Trachelipus rathkii
CTCACTTCGCCCGGTATTTTATTAAAATTATCAGTATTGTATATATATATATATATATATTATATATATATATATACATATATATATATATATATATATATATTATATATATATATATATATATATATATATATATATATATATATATATATATATATTGTTATTATATATATATATATATATATATGTGTTATTTTTTATATATATATATTACTATATATATATATATATATATATATATATATATATTATATACATATATATATAATAGAAGTATATATATATATATATATATATATATATATATATATATATATATATATATATAAATATATATATATATATATAGTTTCCTAAAAACCCAAAATAATAGGACGTCAATAATAATAATAAGATTACAATGCCTTGGAGGCTGAAGAGATGAGCCAGTGCTGTTCTGCTCGTTTATCATGGGCCTCCAGTTTGCTATGTGTGACCTTTGGTCGAATCTCCGCCGCCGCCATCAACCGGTCACGAAAATATGCCAAATAGGTACCATGAAATACTTACAAAGCTTGGTGAGAGCGCAGAGAATGTTGGCGATTTACCCATGCGATCTCTCTGCTGGGCCGTATCAGCTGTAATTCTGTTATACCGCTTGCCAAAGACTGCCCACGTGGCATCGGTCATGCCACGCGCCAGATCATGCGGATCTATGCGGGCAGCCCCAGAAGGTCATATTTCAGCCGATATTGCGTCGGGGATCACTCCATCGGCAGTTGTTACAGTTATACAGCAGGTCACATTGGGAAGCAAAGCTGAATCAGAATGGCATGAGTTGAAGATTTTTTGAAAGGAAGTAGTTATTGAGTGAAGAAACAAGCGACAGTAGGCACACATGAGACGTGGCAGAGAGCATTATGAAGCGTGCCGTCATGTCTCTGATTATGTGTGCGCCTCTGTTACGGAGGCGCGCCGATGGTGCGTGGATAAAGAGGGCTACGTGCCGAAGAAATTAGCCTACCGCAATGGATTAGCCCTGCCCTGCTGTTAAGAAGATAGCACTTTAGTGTTTAGGAAGAGAACCGCGAATACCAGGTTGGCAGTAGGTTTTCGCAGACGGCACCGTGGCGACAGAGGTCACCCGTGAGTGGGAGCCGTTGCGCTGGCGCCAATGTTAGGCGGATGCCGCCTGGCTGAGAATGTCGTTTGGCCGCGCCGGTCGAATGCCGCAAATAGTTCGAAGAGGAATTATTTGTAGCAGATGGGCAGATTCAGCAAAGATAGCCAGCAGGGAGATCCATGCTTAACTATGTTTTGTGTGCGCAGCTACTGAAATATTGTGCCGAGTGGTGAGATCAAGTTGCTTAATGAGAGGGCGATGCAGCAAGCACAGTCGAAGCGGAGCCGAGAGATGCAAGAGGGAACAGTAGTGTGGGAAACAACATCAAACAAGAAGATCAGGGGCGTTTGTTACAAACGATTCTGCCAGGTGTTGGAAATGAGAAGACTTATGAGGGCTTGAGCTTGCAATCTATTTGAAAAGCAGAGTGTAGCTGAGTCAATGTTGGAGATAATAGGTCTGAGTGGTATGTTTTGTTTATGTGTTTTTGGTATGCCGTAGAACTGTGAGAGTTTAGGGAGAGTAGATTTTAATTCATTATGTAGTAAAGGAGAGTTAGAAAGGATTTGTTTAAGTTTGTGGTTGAAGATGTTTTGTGAATTTTTTAAAGGTTTTTTGTAAGAAGGGAATATGTGTTGTTGTCATCTAACAGAGTATTGCATTTGTTAATATAATCTTGAGTGTTGAGAATGACAATATCGAAAAAGAACAAACAAACATTTTCGATACAACAAAGGGATCCTTTGAAAAGGTTTTTCCTGGACTTTGATAATTGGAAGTTTAACAATCGTAATAATTCTTATAATTTTGACTTTCTTAAAGGCTTATTAACATCAAATATCATCAACAACTTGTCCTTCAAAACTTGCCCCAAAAAATTCTATACTGCCCTTTCCTCTCTCCAAAGAAACAATAACATAACTATCTCTCGCTCAGACAAAGGAAACAATATTGTCATTCTCAACACTCAAGATTATATTAACAAATGCAATACTCTGTTAGATGACAACAACACATATTCCCTTCTTACAAAAAACCCTTTAAAAAATTCACAAAACATCTTCAACCACAAACTTAAACAAATCCTTTCTAACTCTCCTTTACTACATAATGAATTAAAATCTACTCTCCCTAAACTCTCACAGTTCTACGGCATACCAAAAACACATAAACAAAACATACCACTCAGACCTATTATCTCCAACATTGACTCAACTACATACAAACTTTCCAAATGGATTGCAAACTCCTTAAAACCCCTCATAGGACACATCTCTTCTTCTCACATTTCCAACACTGAAGATTTCATTTCCAAGTCCAGAGACATTAACACTAATACCCACAGCCTTCTTAGTTTTGATGTTGTTTCCCTTTTTACCTCTGTTCCTGTCCCTCTTA
>JABUQX010033574.1:7500-12500 GCA_015478945.1 Trachelipus rathkii
TATATTATATATACATATATTATATATATTATTATTATTGATATATATATATATATATATTATTATATATATAGTTATATATATATATATATATACATATATATATATATATATATATATATATATATATATATATATATATATATATATATATATATATATATATATATATATATATATATACAAATATATATATTTATATATATATATATATATAACTAGCATAATTATTTAATATTATATATATATTATATATATATATATATATATATATATATATATATATATATATATATATATATATATATATATATATATATATATATATATATATGTATAACACACAACTAGTTTGTCATTGACTGAAACAGTTCTGGAATGCTTCTACTGGAATGGTTCTCACCACTGCTGTCGCCTTGAAGATTTGAAATTCGGGTTAACCAGAAACACCACTGCGCTATGTCCGGAGAGTAAGGTGCCTGGCGAATGATTGAAATGCATTTCTTTGCCACGAAACCCTGGGTTAGAAATTACGAATGAGCTGGAGCGTTATCGTGATGCAGTTTCTAGTTTTATGATGACCATAGATCTGGTCATTTAAGACGATTTGTATTACAGAGGCGACGAAGGACGCCACGATAGTAATCTTTAGTTACTGTTTGTCATTCAGGATTATATTATTGATGCACAATGAAACTGGAATCGAAGAAAACAATCAGCATTACTTTTATTTTGTTTCTCACCTGTGTACTTTCCTGGGCTTCGGCGATGTTAAATGATTCCACTGCAATGACTAGACTTTGGTTTCTGGGCCGTGCTCACTGCCCATGCGCCCAGGTTTTATCTCTAGTTATCACGGTACTGAGGAACTCTGCGTTCCTGCTTACTGTTTCCAGCATGTCTTGTACCACGTAGTCTGACTTCCCTTTGTTCCTACGAAATCAGTTTTGGGACAAATATGGCTGCCACCCTGCGCAATCCCAATTCATCCTGTTATTTATCCAATTATATAAACAGAATAAAATCTGTGCTGACGCCGATGTCTTTAGCAATTTCTATCAATGTCAAATAACAATTTGACATTATCGAGGACCTCATTTTCCCTATGGTATATGAATTCCTGTTTGAACGATGATCACTCTTGGATGACGTGCGTCTATTTTTAAACGGGTTGTACCAGTAATTTATTTGGGTAACTCCCATTGCATATTTGCATCATCACCAAAAGTCTGTTGGATCTTGCGAATTGTTTTCGTTTGCGGGTCATCAAGCTTCTGGTAAAACTTGATGCGGCATACTTGCACAACACGTTCCGTAATCTCACTCAAAATAAAACTCCGACGCTCAAACACAACACTACCACACTCGTCAGCAGAATTTCAGCGATTGACGTTTCCAGTAAGACTAAAAAACAACCTGTGCGTGCATAAATGTTCCTTGCAGCTTTCACTTCAGGGCTGTCAACCTCAAGTAATTACTTTCCTTTGGAGAGAATCATGTCGGATAATTTACAGATATTTCTTATATAAGCAACCAACTAAATACGGGCTTGGTTATAGTGTTACGGGTTGTCATGAGATTATTCAATGTTTGCTGGGAAAGGAGCTGAGTACTACAAGATTGGTACCACTGCTGTCTTGTTCTGATGTATAAGGGTAAGGGTGACAAAAAAAACAATTCGGAAAGAAAACATGGTTTTAGGGATGGTTGAGGATATGTGGATCAGGTATTTATCTCAGAGAAGAAGAAAGTCATTTTTTTTCTTTTTCCTTTGTATTTTTCCTTGACATTGGGAAAGGCAAACACAACAGTTCAAATGGGGAATATATATATGTTTAAAGTTTTTATAGGAATATTAGACATAAGTTAGGATTTAGAGGAAGGGGGAGTTGTTTAAAGTAGGAGTTGGCCCGAGACAGGGTTGTTATGTTTCCAAGGTTATTTAATATCTTCATGGATAGTGTAGTTAGGGATATAGATAGCTTTAGGAAAGAAGTCAATCTGTGGCAGCAATAAGCTTATTGTGAGATCAACCTTATACTAATTGCAGAGGATGCTGTGTTAGTGTCTGATTCCAAAGAAAAACTATACGATTTAATGCTTGAGTTTGGAGGATTGTGATAAGGAAATGACTAAAAATTAATTCTGCTAAGAATAAAGTAGTGAAAAATAAGTGCAAAACTCCTTGACAATGAATATCTATCTGGACTAAAAGACATAAAGAAGCAAGGTGAAAGCCTACTGGAAACTACTGTATTTAGGTATTTATCAATGAATATTGGGACTTTCGGATAGATGAAAAAAAGAGATTGATCATTGGGCTGCAAAAAGTGAAGGAGTGTTAAGAAGTCTTAGAGAAATATGGAGAAAGAAAATTTATCTAGAAAAGTAAAATTGAATTTGTTTGAATGTATAATTACCAAACTCTTTCTGCATGTATGTCGATATCGACATTAAATTAGAAGATGTAAAGAAGAATTTACGCAATTAATATCGGTGAAAATGTCAAATTAGTGCAACTGTAATTCCTTTGCAGTTGCGGAAGTCAGAAGCAGAACAAAGCTAGAGATTGTTTAAGCAAATGTTTATAAAAGGCTAATTACAAATTTCCAATCCTTCATGAAATTACGAGAGAGAGAGAGAGAGAGAGAGAGAGAGAGAGAGAGAGAGAGAGAGAGAGAGAGAGAGAGAGAGAGAGAGAGAGAGAGAGAGAATGCGGTAATTACAGTTAAGACCAAGAGACAGAGAGAGAGAGAGAGAGAGAGAGAGAGAGAGAGAGAGAGAGAGAGAGAGAGAGAGAGAGAGAGAGAGAGAGAGAGAATGTGGTCACAGCACAGAGAGAAAGAGAGAGAGAGAGAGAGAGAGAGAGAGAGAGAGAGAGAGAGAGAGAGAGAGAGAGAGAGAGAGAGAGAATGCTGTCCTTCCAGTAAAACCAGAAGAGAGAGAGAGAGAGAGAGAGAGAGAGAGAGAGAGAGAGAGAGAGAGAGAGAGAGAGAGAGAATGCTGTCTCTCCAGAAGGACCAGAAGAGAGAGAGAGAGAGAGAGAGAGAGAGAGAGAGAGAGAGAGAGAGAGAGAGAGAGAGAGAGAATCTTGTTCTTCTCCAGTAGAAAGAGAAAGATAGTGTACGAAGATAGAGAGAGAGAGAGAGAGAGAGAGAATGCGGTCCTTCCAGTTAAGACAGAGAGAAAGAGAGAGAGAGAATGCGGTCCTTCCAGTTAAGACCAAGAGAGAGAATGCGGTCCTTCCAGTTAAGACCAAGAGAGAGAGAGAGAGAGAGAGAGAGAGAGAGAGAGAGAGAGAGAGAGAGAGAGAGAGAGAGAGAGAGAGAGAGAGAGAGAGAGAGAGAGAGAGAGAATGTGGTCCTTCCAGTTACACCGAGAGAGAGAGAGAGAGAGAGAGAGAGAGAGAGAGAGAGAGAGAGAGAGAGAGAGAGAGAGAATGTGGTCCTTCCAGTTAAGACCAAGAGAGAGAGAGAGAGAGAGAGAGAGAGAGAGAGAGAGAGAGAGAGAGAGAGAGAGAGAGAGAGAGAGAATGCGGTCCTTCCAGTTAAGACGAAAAAGAGAGAGAGAGAGTAAGAGAGAGAGAGAGAGAGAGAGAGAGAGAGAGAGAGAGAGAGAGAGAAAGAATGTGTCTCTCTTCCAATCAAGACCAAGAGAGAGAGAGAGAGAGAGAGAGAGAGAGAAAAGGGGTGCGCTCTTCAGAGGGACAAGAAGAGAGAGAGAGAGAGAGAGAGAGAGAGAGAGAGAGAGAGAGAGAGAGAGAGAGAGAGAGAGAGAATGCGGTCGTTCCAGGTAAGACGAGAGAGAGAGAGAGAGAGAGAGAGAGAGAGAGAGAGAGAGAGAGAGAGAGAGAGAGAGAGAGAATGTGGTATTTTAATGAGCAGAGAGAAGGACAGAGTAAGAGAAAGAGAGAGAGAGAGAGAGAGAGAGAGAGAGAGAGAGAGAGAGAGAGAGAGAGAGAGAGAGAGAGAGAGAGAGAGAGAGAGAGAGAGAGAGAGAGAGAGAGAGAGAATGTGGTCCTTCCAGTTAAGACCGAGAGAGAGAGAGAGAGAGAGAGAGAGAGAGAGAGAGAGAGAGAGAGAGAGAGAGAGAGAGAGAGAGAGAGAGAATGCGGTCCTTCCAGTTAAGATCAAGAGAGAGAGAGAGAGAGAGAGAGAGAGAGAGAGAGAGAGAGAGAGAGAGAGAGAGAGAGAGAGAGAGAGAGAGAGAGAGAGAATGCGGTCTTTCCAGTTAAGACCAAGAGAGAGAGAGAGATGAGAGAGAGAGAGAGAGAGAGAGAGAGAGAGAATAAGATCCTTCCAGTTAAGACCAAGAGAGAGAGAGAGAGAGAGAGAGAGAGAGAGAGAGAGAGAGAGAGAGAGAGAGAGAGAGAGAGAGAATGAGGTCCTTCCGGTTAAGACCACGAGTAAGAAGAAATAAACACTAAGAATATTAAGGACAGAAGGTTTGAGTGGTGTTTTCTAATATATTATTATTATTATTATTATTATTATTATTATTATTATTATTATTATTATTATTATTATTATTATTATTATTATTATTATTATTATTATTATTATTATTATTATTATTATTATTATTATTATTATAAGTCATTAAGTAATAGAGAGAAGGTCATTCTTTAAAAGTGAAAAAAAGTGAGTTGGGATAAGACAGAACCCTGAAGAACACCACTATTAATAGTTAAGAAAAAGGATGAACGGTGGCCGTATGCAACAGATGCTACAGAACGACCGGATAAGAAATCAAAGAGAAGACCACAGAAGGGAAGGATAGACACCAGATAGAAAGGGTAATTGAGAAACAAAAGCTTTGTGCCAGATTATTTTGATCGGGAGTCAGAGAGAAGGAAAACTAAAATAAAAGTTAATGGGAATTAAATTTAAGATTATAATAATAAAGGAGATCAAAAATTTTCGTTGCTCCTCAAATTTAAAAGACAATTCCATTTTTCTTTGTTATTTCTTAAACTCCAAACATATGCTAATCAAAAAATC
>JABUQX010033574.1:17500-32500 GCA_015478945.1 Trachelipus rathkii
TCTTCTTGCACAAAATTGATTAACAATGTTTATACCAAATTAGCAAGTCTCTCAGTAGAGGAGAAATATGCATATTCTGATACTTTAAAAGAATTAAAATTAGAGCTTAAAAATTTGAATGAACTAATATCAGAGAAATTTGTACTCTGCCCAGAATATGATTTTAGAAGGCAGGAACAGATTGATATAAAAAATTCAGATTATAATGTTAATTTAGGTGTCATTATAAATAAACTTGATATTTCACATCATACACATCATAATCAAAATCAATCACCACCTACTCCAGCTAATGCTCAACATATAAAATTTCCACCTATAGATCTACCATCATTTGATAGTCAGCCAGAAAATTTAAATCAATTTATTTTTTCATTTGAGAGCATCATGAACAACCGTAGTTTTTCACAATTTGAAAAATACAGGTATTTAGTAAAGCAGGTATCTGGCCCTGCTAAGGTATATATTGAAAGTCTTAAAGTGGAGGATCAAACCTATGATGTAGCAAAAAATTTATTACTTAAGGCTTTTTCTTCCAAAATAGGGCAACAATTTTCTGTTATTGAAAAAATTGTAAAATTAAAGCTGCAGAATGTTTCTAGTATGATGGAGTGGGTCAGTGAAGTGAGAGTTTTGAAAGATCAGATGGTGAGATTAGATGTGGATGGTCAGATTTTTATGCAATATTTTGTATGGCAGGGAATATCTGATAAAATAAAAAATTCATTTATGACTGTTAATAATGATGCCAAACCAGATTTAAATTCCATATTAGATACCTCCTTTGAGGTGCTCAATAGGTTGAAAGAGTGTACAAGAGAGAATAACTCTGGTAGCTCTATGAAAAATACTTTTTCTGCATCTCAAGAGAAAAAGGCTCTAAGCCTAGCAGCTGCAGTTGATTTAAAAACAAAAAATGTGTCAAGTAGACCAGCAAATTGTGTTCTGTGTCATTATTTAAAAATTGATGGGTATGATACCCATTATATAAGCAAATGTCAAAAATTTGATAGTCCTGAAAGTAGGATAAAGAAAATAAAAGAAATTGGAGGATGCATTTTGTGCAGTTACCTAAATCATGATCAGTCTCAATGCAGGTATAGGTTTAAAAACCCTTGTTATAAATGTGGTAGAAATCACTTTTCCTTTTTATGTATTAAGAATAAAAATAAAATTGGTAACACAGTGCAAAATAAAAACAATTCAACTGCATCCCATAATGCAACTACCAGTAATGTAGTTGGCTTAGAAATTTCACCATGCTCAAATGATGAGTATTGTGATTTGGAAATTAATTCCCTTAATACAAGCCTCATTAGTAATTTTATTTTACCCACTTTTACAGCTAAAACTTATTTGGCTGAAGGTGGTAAAACTGCACATTCTAGAGTACTTTATGATTCAGCTTCAGAGTATTGTTTTGTGTCTTTGTCCTTAGCAAATAAATTAAAATATAAAATTATAAATGCTGATATAAAAATAAATGTCAAAGGATTTAATGAAGCTAAAAGCTACAAGACCAATATCATAGAATTTAACATCACTCTGGGTAAAAAAGAAGTAAAAATAGTAGCTGCAGTTATTCCAGAAATTAGGCCTAAAATTAAACTTAAAAATTCAGAAAATATTACTGAGTCCTTTAAGAAAGCCAATATAGAATTAGCTGATAAATTTTTGAATGATGAGGTGGGAAATATTGATATCATTTTGGGAGTAAATGCAATACACATTATTCCAGTACATGCTGGTACTTTAGGTACCAAAAATGAAAAATTCTTGTTTTTTTACACCTGCATAGGCATTATGCTTACTGGTGATGAGTCTGTCATTTTGAAAAATTTAAATAACCTTAATGTTGTGAAGAAATTTGTGGACAAAACTAATGAGTACTGTAAAGCCATCCCTAACCTTATAAAAAAGAAAACTCCAAAAAGTAGTAATAATAATAATAAAGGTGAAGCTCATGGTAATCCTCATAATAATAATGCATTACAGAATGGTAATGATTTCTGACTACAAGAATCTTCTATCTCTTGTAGTTACATTGCCTGTAATTTGCCTGATGATTTTAACTTTTCTAAAGCTAATAATGAGCAACTTAATATGTCACTTAAAAAATTAATGAATTATGATGATTATTATGAGCCATCCTTTTCTGATGAAGATGAACAACTGGTTAAGTATATTATTAGTAATGCAAAGTGTCATGATGATGGCAGACTGATACTTCCATGTTTATGGGATAATAGAGTAATAAATTTGTTACCAAATAATTATAAATTAGCCTCCAATATTTTAAAATCTACTTTAAAAAAGATTCAGAAAAATCCTGGTAAATTTGAACAATATAATAAAATTTTTATGGAGCAATTAGAATCAGGTATAATTGAAAAGGTTTCTATTAATAAATTAAAAAATAATAAAGAAGTTTCTTTCATGGGCCATATGGGTGTGTACAGAGAAAATGTTCAAACCACCAAATGTAGAGTAGTATTTTTAAGTAATTTATGTGAAAAAACAAATGACACTGCTCTCTCTCATAACCAAGTTTCCCTACCTGGTCCTAATCTTAACAATAAATTAGAGATAGCTTTGACACTTTTAAGGTTCAATAGATTTTTATTGGTCTATGATATTGTCAAGGCCTTCCATCAAATTTGGTTACCATATATAGATAGTTTAAAATTACATTTTCTTTGGGTTAAGGGTATAAATGATTTTTCTGAGGTGGCCTACAAAATGAACAGACTGCCCTTTGGTATGAGGTTCTCACCAAGCTTGCTTATGGTTGCCTTATATATTATATTAATTTTACATTGTAATATTCATGACCTATTTGAAAGTAAATTAAGAAATATGCTTTATAATTTGTCTTATATGGATAATCTTGCATTTTCCTCTAATTCTGAATCTGATATTAAATTGTCATTTCACAAGTCAATTAATATTTTTAGTCAATATGGCTTTAAGTTGCAGCAATTTGGTTCAAATTTGATGGAATTGGAATCTGAATTTTGTGAGGATTCTGAAGAACCCTTACAAACCAAATTATTAGGTATTTTGTGGTCTAAGGACCAAGATCTTTTCACAAATAAACCTGTAAAATTAAATTTAGAGGCCAATACTTTAAGAACCATACTTTCATCTGTGAATAGTTGCTTTGATCCACTTGCATTGACCTTACCTTGTAGAAATAGGGCAAAACTGTTTTTGCATGAGGTGCAGATGGATAGTAGTATCACTTGGGATGACCCTTTAAGTGATGACAGAATGAGAGAGTGGAAAAAGATTTGTAAATTATATAATGCTGGTGTTGAGCCTTCCATTCCCCGGTATATTGGGAATTACAATGGTAATTATGATCTAATGGTCTTTACAGATGCTAGCAAGGATCTCTATGGATGTGTGATTTATTTAAAAAATCTTGATACACATTCCCTTCATTATCTCACTGCCAAAAACAAAATAGTGGTAACAAAAGGTGTTGGTAGAACCATCCCTGTGTTAGAGCTATTTGCAGTGGCCCATGGAGTGGTTTGTGTGATAGATTTATATTCTCAATTAACAAGGGCATTTTGTCCCATAAAAATTAAAAATTTACATATTTTCACTGATTCCATGATTTCCTTAAGCTGGCTGGCAGCTAAAGTTAACAAGAATAGCAAGATAGAGAAAAAGGGTACCATAATTAATAATAAATTAAATAATATTATGAGGCTATGTGAAAGTCATAATGTTATTTTTCATCATATTAAGGGTCCAAATAACCCTGCAGACATGGTAACTAGGTGTGTATCTCACAAAGTGTTACAGAAAACAAATTATTTTAAGGGCCCAACTGAAAATGAATGTGTTGATACTTTCTCATTTGAAGTTCCCTTCAATATTCATTTTAATTTTCAGATTAATAGTATTTCCTCTTCTCAGTGGGAACCAGTAATAGCATTAAATAAGTTTTCTTCTATTGGGAAATTTTGCAGGGTGACTCACTATATTAGGAAATATATATTTACATTAAAACTTAGAGTAAAATCAAAAATCCCTTCTCTCTTCCCTTCTATGAATATGAGTTGTAATTATAAGGATAGTTGTTCATTGGTTTATAAAGGAGCCCAAAAAATTAACTTTTCAGATACATATGATTATTTATTGAATCCTCTTGCTGTAAAATCAACTAATTTAGCTAATCAATTAAATTTGTTTTTAGATTCTGATGGCTTAATTAGAGTTAAATCTAAATTTGGTAAATTAAAAAGTGATTATAATGAAAAATTTATTTTATTGTCCAAAGATTGTCCCTTTACAAACACTCTCATTTTTGAAACTCATATTAAAGCCAAAATGCAGGAGTTTATAAATTGCTTGCACTTCTTAAAAAGGAGTTTTACATACCATCTGCATATGTCACTGTAAAGAAATGTATTAACACTTGCCTTGTTTGCAAAAAACTATATGGTAGGACAATAAAAATAAATCAGAATGACTATACAGAATTTAGAATATCTCCTAAGGAGATTCCCTTTAGGGAGGTTGCCTTAGACCATATTGGTCCATTTACTGTAAAAAGTAATGATATTAATGTTAAGGTGTACATACTTATTATAACATGCATGTGGAGTAGGGCTGTAAATTTGTTGTTATGTAAGCATATTGATTCAGAATCCTTCATTAATGCCTTTCAAATGCATGTGTATGAATATGGATACCCTAAAAAGATATTAAGTGATGCTGGATCACCTATAGTTTCATCCTTCAAAGTAATTAAATCATTTTTGAATGATGTAGAGGTAAAGAATTTTTTGAAGGAAAAAGATATTGAAAGTTTGGACTTTTCCACCTATCCACCCCATTCCAGTTTTTTAGGTTCAGTTGTAGAATCTCTTGTAAAACAAGTTAAAAATATGGTGTACAGCAGTATTTCTAAAAATATATTAAAGTATGAGCAATTTCACTTGTTAATGAAAGAAGTGCATATGTTAATTAACAAAAGACCTTTAGCTTTTAAACCACTTCTAAATGATCAAAATATTGATCCTTCAATACCCTTTGTAATTACCCCTGAAATATTAATTAAAGGGTATGAACCTCCTAATGTGGTAATTGCTCCCCATTTGCATACCTCTGAAGCTAATGAGGAAGAGGATCCAGATTGGATCCCAAATAATGAAAAGCAGGATGAAATAAAGCTATAAAATATATAAAAAGTTTCAGAAGGTGAAAAATAAATTACATGTTCTGTATCATACTGAATTTTTAACTAATTTGAGAGAATTAGGTACTAATAAACCAGACAGGTATAGAGCCAAAATGCATATTAAATTAGAGGTTAATGACATTGTTGCCATCAAGCAACAATATACCAAACCATATTTTTTTCCAATGGGGATAGTAACTGACACAAAGGAAAACACTCTTGGAGAGGTAGTAGAGGTATCTGTTAAGAAAGGGAATGGGGAAATAATTAAAAGACATGTAACTAATTTGATTCTCATCAAAAAGGCTAATTGAAAGAATTAAGTTAAAAAAAAAAAAAAAAAAAAAAAATTCAATTTCAATTTCATTTAATTTAAAAGCTATCAGGCTGCTGGCTGATAAAATAAATGAAGCTAGTAGAGTAGTTTGTTTAAAAAAAAAAAAAAAAAAAATTTTATTTAAAAATTTTTTTTTTTTTTTTTTCATTTTTTTGACATGTTTAAATTATCAATTCACATTTTCCTTTGATCCTTTGATAATTTAACGCCCCCTCCCAATGTATAAAAATTACATTTGTATATAATTTTTAATCTAAACAAATGATTAATGACTTGCAATATCATTGTGGTTCTTTTTATAAATTGTTCATTTGTTTTTATATTCCAATTATATTTCAATACTTAACTTAAATAATAAATAAATAATTATTTTACGCCTGGTAAGCAGCATTTATTTACCTATTATAAATTAGCCCAGCTGCTCCCATTTAAAAAGAAGAAAAAAAAAATTGATTCTAAGGATGACCAAAATGAGTCGGTCACTGCTACTGCTGCTCCACTAACTGTTACATTGGATAAAACCTATTACTTATATATTTGAGCTAATTACTGTCACACTCCTACAGCTTAGATATTAATTGAAAATTAATTGCAACTACTACTGCTACATTGATCTAACTACAGTAACTGCTATACCAACTGTTACAAAACAGCTATAACTGCTATGCTGTAATCTAAAGATTATATTGGAAAATTTAAGCTACCAAGCTACTATTTTTATATTTAATATTTTAATGTTTGTTGGCCAACAATGTATTAACTCCAATTATTGTTTTTGAGAATGAATGCCAGAAGAGGCAAGAGTCAAAACATTTGAACAAGAGGCTTACCATTGTCTGGAAGGAAGAGAGTCAAAAAGGCAAGCAAGATTTAAGGCTACCAATTTGTTGGGTAAGTAGATGCAGTTTATCAGGCTGTTAATTTACTTTTGCTTAGATCACTTTATTTTTATAAAGTATGCCTTAATAGGCAGAGTTCCTGTTAATTATTAATTAAAATTTATAAATTTAAAGGTTCATAGCCACATTTGGCCTTTGTCACAATATGGAAAGAATCACAATTTTGAGGCAACTTTTTAATCATTTCTTGTGAGTTGTGCATTATATATATAACATCAAATATTTCCAAAAATATAGATTTAGGAAGTTGGTTTTTGAAAGTACCAACTTTTAAAAGGCTCCCATTTATTTTTTCAGCTGGGAGCTTGTTACTGCTGTGATAGAGCTGGGTTGGCTTGAGGCTGGAAGCATCTTTCAACATCTTTTATTTATATATTTATTCTCCTTAAAAACTAAAAATATAATAGAAAATATTCATTAATAATCATTTAAGCAAAATTAAAAGTAAAGAAGTTTTTCCTTTTTTTTTATTGTCTTTATATTTAAATATTTTTTATGCAGAGTAATCAAGATTCTTAATTCCTGATAATTTTTTGTATATGAAACCCTCAGTGGGATTTTCAATTATTTCAATTTTCAATTTCTTGATTTTTTTGTATAATATATATATATATATATATATATATATATATATATATATATATATATATATATATATATATATATATATATATATATATATATATATATATATATATATATATATATATATATATATATATATATATATATATATATATATATATATGTGTGTGTGTGTGTGTGTGTGTGTGCGTGCGTGTATAACTTTTTCTTAATGAATCGGTGTTGACGCTTTTCACTATTTCATAACAAAGACTACTCCGCTTCTGAATTACATCGTAAGTGAAGAAAAATTCTTTGCTATATTGTTTGAAATCGTTAATGAAAGGTTCATGTTCATTATTTTGTGTTATATCATTTAAATCGTATCTAAAGAATTGCCAGTAATCGATATTGGCAAATTAATATATTATTTTAAAAACTTTTATTAATTTTCCTCTCAATCTTCTTGCCTCTAAAGAATGGATATTTAATTCACGTAGTCGTTGCTCGTATGACTTACCTCTCAATTTTGGTATTAATTTGGTTACTCTTCTTTGAATTCTTTCAATTTGTCTATGTTCTTTTTGAGGTATGGACTCCAAAACTGTGCTGCGTATTCCAGATGAGGTCTAACTAACGTTTTATAGAGAGGAATTATTATATTTTTATATTTATATTTGAGATTCTGTCAATATGTTCAATGTAAAGCTGTATAAGATCATAGATGTGTTTTTAAGAGAAATAATAAGTTTGAGATAAGTTTGACAAAAAAGCTAGTAATGATTTCGTCTCTGTTCACCCAAGTTGCAGTGGAAGTAATCCCTGATTTACTTAAGAGATTATTTATAAACGCAACATGACTTAGTAAATAAGTTCATTTTAACATTTTTCTACCTTTTGCACCTTTGATTTTAAAATTTTATTTTAGTTTTGATATTAATATTTGCTCTCGAGTTTCATCGAGACCTCTCATGGATTTTACCATCTCGCCAGTACTGGACAAAAATTTTTTGTTTATCATTCTTATTTAATTTAAACTTCTTCTGTGCTACTTAATATCAAGGTATAAATGGTTAAGGTACACAGATGATACTTCTGCTTCTATTAACAAAGCAAATACCGTTACTTAAACAAATGATTAAGACATAGAATATCATACTTTTGTATTTTGAAAATAATGGTATTAACAAAGTAAACTTACTTAGTTAACTCAGAAGTTCTACTATTTTCATATGAGACCGAAACTAGGAGCAGTAAACCTAACCATTCGTCTGACCGCACCGCACCGTACCTCGCCACTCACCGCACTGCACCGAGACACTAGAATTGTATTCAGCACCGCAGAGCACCGCAACCGGTGCCTCGGGCAGCCCTAATTCCTTATTTAATAATACAATATCTGCAAGAAACAAATCCTCCATGTCGAACATATTTCTTCAGACATACAGCGGAAACAATAACATTCAACTTTCAAAGTTCCTATGGAGGACCTTGGGAGAATAATGAACTTAATGAAAATAAAACACTTTACCCCATCCCTTGGAGCTACTACTCAGAGTTTTATTTCAGTGAATCTATTGAGTTTCATCCTTGCAGAATGTATGAACACGACTATGATTTTAGAGTTGGGAATGAAGGCAGTACTATACATCAACATAGGATTCGAAACAATCATAAAAAGTTTCGTTACAGACGCTTTGGTTACTTACTAAACCGCTGTGAACATCTTTGTGTGTTATATATATATATATATAAATATGTATAAATATTATTATTATATATATTATTATATTATATATATATTATTATTATTATTATTACATATATTATTATTATTGTTATTATATTATATATAATAGTATATATATATATATATATATATATATTATACATATTATTATAAATCTAAATTATATATCTTCGTTTTATTAAATATACATTTATTATTATTACATAGCATATATATATATATATTATTATTATTATTATTATTATATATATATATACATATATATATTATATATATATATTATATATATATATATATATTATTATTATATATTATTATTATATATATATAGCATGTGTATATATTATTATATATATATATTATATTATTATATATATATATATATTATATTATATTATTATTATTAGATAGAGTATATATTTTATTTTATCTATTTCTTTCTGTCTATATCTACATGTTTTTTCTGCTTTCCCTTATTCACTTCTGTCTATTTTATATATTATATATATAGATAGAGATATATATATATATATACATAAATCTGAATATATATTTGTATATATATATATATATATATATATATATATATATATATATATATATATATATATATATATATATATATATATATATATATATATATATATATATATATATATATATATATGTATATATATATATATATATATATATGATATATATATATATATATATATTTATATATATATATATATATATATATATATATATATATATATATATATATATATATATATATATATATATATATTGTATACAATTTTTTTTTTTAATTTAACCCATGCCCAGTGGCAAACCTGTTGCATATGCAAGCAAATGATTTAAATAAAAATTTGTATGTCCCCCGACTACAGAAACCCTGAAAATTTCATGTTGATCCGATGACCAAAAAAAAAAAAAAAAAAAATTTATCGTAAATTTTCCTCTTTCAAAACCCCCCCAAAAAATTGGATTCGCAATTCTACCATTACTGAGATCTCGCTTCAAAAATTTAAAAAAAAGCCAACAACCATTTTTTTTTGGGGGGCGACATTTGTAAAAAAAATCTGTTATTTAGAATTTCTCTAACGAATCCAACATAACTTAACTTAACTTAACCTAACTTAACCTAACTTAACCTAACCTAATCTATCCTATCCTAACGGCGGGCTGTACAGGAAAGTTTTTTGATGTTGTGTCGACCCTTTTTCCTGTCGACCCATTTCCTGTCGACCATTCGGACTAGTCCCCAAACAAACCAAAAGAGACACAGAAAAACATTCGAAATCGACGTTTAAGAGTTTAGAAAAAGCTTCAGTTTGTTTTTTATTTAGTGGAAATTGACTGAAAATTAAGAAAACTATGACCATTTCTGGTTTGGGGTTAAAACCAAAACGCCCAAGAGCTAAAATCAAAGCCTGCCCTTAACATGCCCATAATCTAAGAGTAAGGAATTAGCTCACTGGAACGGCGAAACTAACAACAGCTCGACAGATCAATCTGCGATTTGACCTCCGACTATTAGAGAAATATATAGAAATATATAGGATGAGTCCCGCATTCATTTTCGAGATGGACCCCAGCAATCTGGCGAAATGACATATCAGAACCAGGCTGAAAATAATCACAAAATTCTGGTTAAAGATTCTCAAATGATTAACAAGGAGAATAACATATTCATAAGAAGATTAGTAGATTATTATTTTCCATTCACAGTGCTGAATAATAATAACATAAGATTAAATATAGATGATTTAATGATGAGCTGCCTTAAACTAATCCCAAAATATTAAATATTATTGGATTGATGTAAAAAATTCTTCGTGATTTTGTATACATTTCTATAAGGGTTGGCCGAGCATCAGAATTTTCCGCACCGCACCACCAGTCATTATTTTCACACGGCACAGCACCGCACCAAAATGAGAGCACCACGCACCGTACCACGCTAGTAAGGTGCGTCGGTGAACCCTGATTCCTATATATGCTTTAGGTGATTGAATCAGAAGGCTGTAAAATATCACCCAAATCAAGAACAGGGATAATGAAAATGACGACGCACTGAGCCAGATATCAAATCACATGCGCTTAAGTAAAAATGTCGGGTTAAAGAGTAAACACTTCTAAAGACACAGGAGAATGCAAAACACATTGTAAGTCAACAACTTCAGTAAAATGTAGGTAAAAACTAAAGCCGGAGCAAAATACAGAGGAAGCAGGATCGATGCAACATGACAAGATGGCGAACGGTGAGCGAAGAGAACGAGTTCGCTTGACTCACGCATATACAAGAGCAGGAAAATTTAAAAAGGCGAGAGAGAGAGAGAGAGAGAGAGAGAGAGAGAGAGAGAGAGAGAGAGAGAGAGAGAGAGAGAGGAGAGGGAAGGCTAAAATTCATTGTAGTTGCTTTTGCGATCTTTCAAATTTATTAAGGAAAATTGTTGGTAGTTTCCACTTTAAGGTTGCAAGAGGCAAATTTATTCTTCCTTTTTTATTTTTCAGAGTTGCCATAGTAAAATTTAATCATTATTTTTATTTTTCAGACTTGCCGAGGTAATTAGCTTCCATTTTTTATTTTTCAGAGTTGCCAGAGCAAATTTTACCTTCATTTTTATTTTTCAGACTTGCCAGAGCGCAAATTTTAACCTTCATTTTATTTTTCAGATTTGCCAGAGGCAAATTTTAATCATTTTTATTTTTCAGAGTTGCCAGTGACAAATTTTAACCATTTTTATTTTTCAGATTTGCCAAAGGTAAATTTTAATCTTTAGTATCCTTTTTTTTTTTTTTTTTCAGAGCTGCCAAAAGCTAATTTTAGCCTTCATTTTATTTTACATTTTTAATAAAAAGCCGCGCGTAGAAAATAGAATGTCATCAATTTTAAATTTTAATGATGATGTATAAATTAAGAATATAATTAAATAAAATCAAATTAAACATTACTTTTCATATATTATTTGTTCTACACTGTATATTTACAATACAAAAATAATTAAACAAATCAAAAATATTAAGAAAAAAATACAAAACACACACAAATATATATAAATATACTAATATATATATATATATATATATCATATATTATATTTATATAATAATTATAAATATATATATATATATTATTATATATATATATTTTTATAATAATATATATATATATATAATTTATATAATAGCATATGATCGGAAAACGATCCTTGGTATCTCGTTTGTTTACTGATCTTAGTTACGACTGGGCGAGTCGCGAACTAATCCAAGGGTAAGGGTTCAAACGCACTTAGGGCAAGCGCTAAGGGACCATTATATTATATAATATATATAATATACTATATATATATATTAAGGCGGTTTGCCGGACTGCGGCGGCAAACAGTTTATTTTGATTAGTAGTTCCGTATGATAACATATATTATATATAGCTGTATATATATATATATATATATTATATGTTCTTAGTGGGTGAGTACCCTTACCCTTGAGGCTTTATGGCACGGAAGTAAACCAGAGGTACTCCTTCGCACGATGAGCTTAAGAATCCGACACTGCGGCAATGACCTTTGTGGACAGACCCGTGTCTGTATGATTTGCATTCCGTGGTTTGCGTTTTAATGCAGAATTACTTGGGTAATTTATTTTCATGGGTATGTTGAGGATTTCCTTTTAGCTCATGGTCGGAGGGTAACCCATCCTCCCTGGTTTACCCCAACTCAAGGGGGGGGAGGTAAGGGTGTCAAACCCACTAAGAAGTGAAACTATTATATACAATTAATGATCACGATTTATTTCGCATTAATTCCTATTCCGTGTATACAAAAGAAGTCCCGTTTAAAAAATTACTAGTGTGACAATCTGACCGCGAGTGTGAGTTGGGAGTGTGCCGCGATGCGGGTCGATGTCATCACTTCACAAAATCATGACCTTGTAGTTGCTCTGTAGGCCCGTCGCTGTTCCCACCCTGTGGGAAGGTGGGTCACCCTTTCACGAGGGAAGTGGAGATTTTTTCCTTTTGCTCATCGTGTCATGGGAAATTCCCTGGTTTACACTCAGGGTAAAGGTCAAACCACTAAAGGTATTATATATATATATATATATATATTATATTATATATATATATTATATATATTTATAATATGAAATATTATATCATATATTTATATATATATTATTATATACTAATGATGCAGTTTAATGATTATCCTTATTATACGTAATATTATATTATATATATTTATAATATTATATTATATATATTTATATATTATATATATATTGATATATATATATATTTCTAATATAATTTAAATTTATATGCTTCTATTGTCTAAAAAATATTTTGGTAATTAGTAGTTTAGCGTTTCAATCTGGCGAAATTCGATAATTTATTTTTATTTTATTGTTTGTCGTTTTGGTTTGTTTGTTTACATTTTTTTTTGAATATTTTCTCATTAATTCGTGTTTTTTTTTTTTTTTCTTAATAGAAACTTTCGTCCATGTAAGGGGATTAAAAGAAACGTTGCTGCTTAAATTGCCCTCATGGATATAAGTATATTCTTTAAAAAAAACTTTTTTTTACACACCTCCACAAAAAAAGGGACACATTTATACATAAAATAATAAGCCACTGTCCTATATAAGACCCCAAAACACCTTAAACTCGCACGAAACCACCCGAAATCTCTTTTTTTTTATTATGTTATTTTCGGTTTAAGGACTTTTAGTTGAGAGTTATGATAGTTTTGTTAAGTAATCAGCCGGGTTCCGATACTTTCATCCTGAAGCGCAAGAAAAAAGACAAAAAAGCGTGTGGCCTGACTGATACGGCTTCCCGCTTGATAAGTTTTGTTAAGTATGCACGGAAAATCTGTGTCAACTTAGCAAACCTTATCATAACCTTACTTAACACCGAATAACGTTACATAAATATATCGTGGCAATTTTTTATTAACAACATCCTTCATACCCAAATCGTTAACATCGATTACTTCTAATTACTTCTAAAAAAAAATATATCAATTTTTCTAGATTGAACTAAACTCAACTATTACCACATTTTCTCTTAATTGTATTAAAGAAAGTTTAAAAATCATTTTAATACTATTCGACAATATGAACGAATAAGTATAAGTGGACTTCAAGTTACACAAAATGAAACCATCCAACAATAATAGAAATTTTAGAATAATGTCAACAAAGCATAGTAATAAGTTAAAACTACATTTTGCAAAGTAGAACCATAAAAAGTTACCATAGGAATTGAAATTGTTTGAACCAACCTATGATTCTATTCATTTGTATGTTTAACTTAAACTTTGAAGCTCAATATCTCAGTTCTAATGTTGTATGGGTTGAGAGAGAGAGAGAGAGAGAGAGAGAGAGAGAGACTGAGAGAGAGAGAGAGAGAAGGAGAGAGAGAGAGAGAGAGAGAGAGAAGAGAGAGAGAGAGGAAGGAAAAGGGACGGAGACGTAGATGAAGGAATTGAGAAAGAGAGAGAGAGAGAGAGAGAGAGAGAGAGAGAGAGAGAGAGAGAGAGAGAGAGAGAGAGAGAGAGAGAGAGAGAGAGAGAGAGAGAGAGAGGAAGGGAAGGGATCGGAGTCGTTAGAGGGAGGAAGAGAGGAGAGAGGAGAGGGAGAGAAGAGAGAGAGAGAGAGAGAGAGAGAGAGAGAGAGAGAGAGAGAGAGAGATTTATGCATAACTACTGTCCATGTATATTACTTGCTTTTTTAAAAATGTTAAAAAGTTAACATTCTTACAAAGATTTTCCATACTATTTACATGGGTTTTAAGTTGAAATATTACATTTCTTTTTCGTGCATTATTATATACGTTTGGAATACAGTCACTCAGGGAATCGGACCAGCAACAAATTGAGGTCCACTCCATACTGAGGACTTTAACCACCAATAAGCAAGAAGTCAAAATTCCTCCTTTAAAATGTAAAAGCATTTCTAAATGTTTTCTTAAAGAGCAATAATTTGTGACATGTGACCCAGGCTTTGTACTACATTAATTAAGAAAGTCTTGTCTCAGTTGAGTTTACCAATCACTTCTTATTCACACTTACAAACATGACAACTTACAAAAATAAACATATGATTTTAGGACCATTGAACTTGAGGTTGGAGTAAAAAAATTTAGCTTAAGCTACACTAACAGCTTTCAAAGTTAGTTGAAACGTTAATCCACTAATGAAAAGGCTAACCTTTCTTCAATTAGCGGTTTTCTGATTTTTCAGAA
>JABUQX010033574.1:42500-50000 GCA_015478945.1 Trachelipus rathkii
TGTCAGAAGATACTAGAAAAGAGAAGAGAAGAGAAGAGAAGAGAAGAGAAGAGAAGAGAAGAGAAGGAACAAAATTTAGTCGACAATTTATTTTGGCGAAATAATAGAAAGAGCTTGAGGAAGTGTAACCAGAAAGATGGTTGCATTTTCTATGGAGAAAAGAGTTTTAATGCTACTCAGAATGGGTTCTATATGGGTTTTTGGATGAAATATAAGTTACGTAATTCGACGGTAAACGACAGTAATTCCTGAAGAAGGCAGCGTCTCTGCTGAAGAAGGAAGCGTCTCTGCTGAAGAAGGAAGCGTCTCTGCTGTCAATAAATAGTACGAGAACAAAAAGAGTTAAATCATGGTTTATTATCTTTAGTCGAAAGTAAAGATTTTGTAATGTAAACTCTCCATGGCAGAGAAAATCAATTCCGTTATGAGTTCTGAGCTGTCTGAGGAATTCCTCCAGCAGCGAAGCAAAGAAGCAATAATAATCATTCCAAATCAAATCAAAGAAGTTCGACCGAAGGTCCGACCAGTTTGCTTCACTGAAATGTCGAAGACTTCAAGAAACAAAACTAGATGCAGAGATAACAAAGTGGTCAGAGGAACCCAGGAGAACCAAGGAGAACCCAGGAGAACCCAAAGGAACCCTTAAGAGGAAAGAGTTTAACAGTATAAGGAGAAGGATAAAAAGATAATAAAAATTCAAGAATATTGGGTTCATCTCCAAGTCGATGAAAGTAATTCTAGATGGAAAATTTTAAAGCATATTTACCGGATGTTTCTTAAGAACTAGAAGAAAGATATTGGTAGTGATGCTCATTGAAATCACTTAGGATGGTGATTTAAAAAAAAAAAAAAAGTAGAGGAAGAATTTGGTCTATTTTTGGGTTTAGATGAATTTGGTCTATTTTGTGATTTAGATGAATTTGGTCTATTTTGGGATTTACATGAATTTGGTCTATTTTGGGGGTTTAGATGAATTTGGTCTATTTTGGGGGTTTAGATGAATTTGATCTATTTTGTGATTTAGAGGTATTTGGTCTATTTTGGGGTTTATATGAATTTGGTCTATTTTGGGGGTTTAGATGAATTTGATCTATTTTGGGGTTTAGATGAATTTGGTCTATTTTGGGGTTTAGAAGAATTTGGTCTATTTTGGGGGTTTAGATGAATTTGATCTATTTTGGGGTTTAGATGAATTTGGTCTATTTTGGGGTTTATATGAATTTGGTCTATTTTGGGGTTTAGATGAATTTTGTCTATTTTGGGGTTTAGATGAATTTGGTCTATTTTGGGGGTTTAGATGAATTTGGTCTATTTTGGGGTTTAATTGAATTTGGTCTATTTTGGTGTTTAGATGAATTTGGTCTATTTTGGGGTTTAGATGAATTTGGTCTATTTTGGGGGTTTAGATGAATTTGATCTATTTTGGGGTTTAGATGAATTTGGTCTATTTTGGGGTTTATATGAATTTGGTCTATTTTGGGGTTTAGATGAATTTGGTCTATTTTGGGGTTTAGGTGAATTTTTTTCTTTTTGGGGGTTTAGATAGCCAAAAGAATGTAAGATAGACATCAGATTTAGGAGATAAGCAATCAGAACAAATGAATTTAGTTGTAGATTGACAAGAGAATCAGCCATAAAGTGGAAAATTCGAAAGACTCTCAATTGAAAACACGAGAACAAACAAAACCACCGTTTAGCACATCTGAATTTGACCGAAGTTGAGGATTGAGACACAGTAGTGGGAGTTTGCTTTCGTATCTCTCAAACACCCAAGTTTCGGTCAAGAACAAGACGTCTGGTCTAGATGAGGAGAGATAGTGTTCAACAAAGTGAAAATTACAATAAAGATCGCGAAAGTTGCAGAAATTATTGAAGAAAAAAGAAGGCCGTGCCAAAAGCAAGCCGGCGGGGCGAATTAACAAGTGATGATGGAGAGGAGTGGACGAGGAGAATTGTTTGAATGCCGCTCCTTACAGGCATCCCCGAGGCGGGTTTATGCTTAGCCATTTTATGAGTTATTTAAAAGAATATGGTCGAGCGGGCACTTGTAGACATGTGAGAAGATGTGAAAAAGAGGAAAAGTGGCGGGGGTGCCTACTAAACTAGTTCGCCAGGCACTCCAGTGTATGTTTGAGAGTAAACTAGAGTGCCATCCACGAAGATAAAAATTAATGAAACAAAAAGAAACATAGTACAGAGAAATGCTCAAACCCAACCTAATACTCCGCTGTGTATATTCATTGGAGGGTACCCGCATCGCTTCGTACGACATCCCACGTTTTCAACCTGCTAAGGTAAACGTAAAAAAAATTATAGCAATAACTGTTATATTCATTATTTCAAAACATTTAAGTAAACAAATGAACAGTAGAAAACAAATTAATAGCATAATGTGCATTATTCTATATATCTGATACATCTGCACTTTAAAAGGGCGGATGGGGATGCGGATGATTTTTTTTAATTGCGAATATATATATATATATATATATATATATATATATATATATATATATATATATAATATATATATATATATATATATATATATATATATGAATAATAAGTAGGGATGGCGCTTCGTAACTGATGAAATGAATGTGACAAGAGTGTTAAGAGAACTGCATAACATCTGTATAATCTACAAATCTGCATAACATTGGTAGTAATGAAGAGATGATAGTGAATGTGTGTGGGTTTGATGGTGCAAGAAGAAATAGGTATTTTGGGAAAGAGGTAATTAGTAGGGGGAGAAAGTTGAAGAATGGTAAATCTGCATTCATAGATGGAATTACTGGTGAAATGATCAAGAACGTAGGCGAGATGATGATTGAATGGATTTGAAAGTTGTTTAACAAAGCATTTATGGAGGGTATAGTTCCGAGGTATTGGAGGAGAGCAGTAATAGTACCCTTATATAAGGGTAAGGGGGGATAAGGGGAACTGTAGAAACTATAAGGGAATTAGTTTGAGTGTTGTAGGGAAAATATATGCTGGTATTTTGGTTGAAAGAGTACGTCGAGTGACTGAAGGACTAATTGGTGAAGAACAAGGTGCATTTAGAAGTGGTAGAGGATGTGTGGATCAAATTTTTACATTGAAGAAAATGATTGAGAAAATGAGAGAGAAGAAGATTAAATTGTATTTTGGTTTAGTGGATTTGCAACAGGCATATATGACAGAATTAATATGGAAACTCTGTGGTAGATGGTAGAGATATATGGTGTTGGTAGTTGGCTTCTGAATGGAATCAAAAGTATACAATGAGGAAAGTGAAGAATGTGTAAGAACACTGGAGTTGAAAGTGATTGGTTTAATATTAATAGCGGAATGAGGTAGGGATGTATTATGTCACCCTGCACTCAAAAAATTAGTGTTTGAAAATACCACAAATTGTGGTTCTTTTAAACACAACCATATGTTTAAATTCGCGCCAAACACAATTAGTGTTTCGCAATTTTAGCCATAAATTTATTTAAAACGCAAACAATAATTGGTAGATGTAACTATAATTGTGGTTATTTTAATTATGAATCAGGTAAGCCAAGCGATTGATAAAATTTTCAGTTTGCTTTAACATAAACAATGGTAAAGCGAAAGAATCTTATGTTGTGCTTAAATAATCAATTGTTTAAGAATACTGAACATATCAAAATGTTTAGCTCTCATCTCACGATTTTTTTCAGTGTGGTTATTTAATTTGTATATGGAAAGGGTTATGAAAGAATTAGAGGTGGGGGTGGCAGGGAAAGGTGCTAAAATGATGGAGAATGGAAGAGGGTGGAGGGTGCCCTGCTCATTGTATGTGGGTGATGTGGTTTTGTGTGGTGAATCTGAAGAGAGTTTGAAAGGATTGGTAAAGGAGTTTTGCTGAGTGTGTAAAAGGAGGGATTTCAAAGTAAATGTAGATAAGAGTAGGGTTATGATAGTGAGTGAGGATAGTCCGCCATGTGAAGTCATGTTAGGTGATGAGCAACTGGAACAAGTATCAAAGTTTAAATATTTAGGATATATGTTGGATGAAAAGGGAATGGATGCTGCAGAATGTAGTAGGAAAGGTGTGAGTGGTTGGAAGGTGGCTGGTGCAATTAAACCCTTGGTGGATGTGAAGGAACTAAGTCTTGAGTGCGCAAGGGTTTGCATGATTGTATGTTGTTATCTGTGCTTATATATATAGTAGTGAAATTATGGTATGGAATAAGAGGTATAGATCTAAGGTACAAAGTGTTCAGATGGACAATCTTAGGGGCATGTTAGGTGTGAGAAGAATTGATAAAATGAGGAATGAACGCATTAAGGAGTTGTGTGGTGTGAAGAATGGCATAAATGAGAAAATAAATGAGAGTGCAACGAGATGATTTGGTCATATGGAAAGGATGGATGATAGTCGGTCTGTTAAGAGGATGTATAGTTGTGAGTATGCTGTGAATCGACCAGCAGGGAGACCGTAGAAAAAATGGATTGAGTCAGTAAAGGAATACCTGAACTAGAGAAATATGAGTTTGGCAGAGTCGAAAAGAAAGGTGCATAGCAGGAGTGAATGGCTGAGTTTTGTGAGCGGGTATGATTGTGGCCTTTGCCCAGGGGATGGACCCCACATTGTTGAGATACCACAGTAAGGGTCCGTCAGTCTCGTGAAACCTCAGGGCTAATTTTATGACTGCGACGAGTTCTCACTTTGGAGTATAAAGGGGAGGGTAAAGAGGGGGCTTTCTTTTCGACTTGTGTCATATTCTTCTACTACTTTTCTATTCCGGTGTGTGCCACGCACCTCACCCCCAATCTGGGGATTGGAGGATAATGATAATATATACTATATATATATATATATATAATATATATATATATATAATATATATATATATATATATATATATATATATATATATATATATTATATATATATATATATATATATTATATTATATATATACTATATAATATATATATATAACCATTACTGTACTTGTAGAGGCTTGATTGTGTTCGGATGCTGGGCGAAAATAACATAAAAACTTAGCCCTGCCCAATCTTCGATGAGAGGACAATCCCTACAGGTGAATTCAAATGTGAATAACTGCTACTCTTATTGGTGGCAGTTATCGTCCAGCCTTTTTTCCATTCACCAATTGAGTATAGTAGTAACTGGATTGTAAATCAATGTTAGTATAAGGGAGACTTCATTCTCTAACGGACTCTGAAATTTAAAAAAATGGAGATAGTATGTGAATGTTTTTTTTTTTTGGTGTTTTTTTTTCCTTTTTACTTCTTAGTATTGTTGTGGTTGCTTATAATAGCACTTAATAATAAACTGTTTTAACCTAGAGAATTGAAAAATATATATATATATATAATATATATATATTATCTAATAATATATATATATATATTATAATATATATATTTAAATTTGATATATATATATATATATATATAGTTAGGTGTTGTGTGTGTGTGTGTGTGGTGTGTGTGTGTGTGTGTGTGTGGTTGTGTGTGTGTGTGTGTGTGTGTGTGGTGTGTGTGTGTGTGTGTGTGTGTGTGTGTGTGTCCTCTGGTGGGCAAAGACCGGAGCCTTACCAAATTCCACTAGCTTTGAGAAAATTTCTAAGTCAGAGCCAATTTAATGGTCGACATGCCCCGATACACGGTGTTTGGAAAGTGTGTGTGTGTGTGTGTAAGACAAAGGTATTAGGGAAAATAGATAGAGGGACGTCCCGGATTTTACGAGTGGAGCATATGGAAGATTGAGCATAGCTGTTAAGTTTGGGGTGTCGCGTCGGAGAGTTGGGCAGAGAAAGGATGAGATTGTGCAGAAATGCGTGTCACACGAACTCTTCCTCAATGGAGTAAGTATGGGATTAAAGAGTTCAAAAGAGCAGCGTTCGTTGTAATAAGGGGAGAGAGAGAGAGAGAGAGAGAGAGAGAGAGAGAGAGAGAGAGAGAGAGAGAGAGAGAGAGAGAGAGAGAGAGAGAGAGAGCAGCGTCCGTTGTAATAGCGATAGAAAAAAGAGAGTGATGCAACAATTGGACTGGTAGGAAGGGACTGGAGAGAGTTAGTGAGAGAGCTGGAGAGCTATTAAGACGATAAACCCTAAACTCCACCATTTTAAGGAGAGCTGTGCGAGTGGAACCACTTCATATATATGTGAGGCGTACTCCATACAGGTGAGAACGACACATCTATAAAGAGAAAGCAACTGGAATGGCGTGAATAAATTCTGAGGAGCTCTAGAACCCCCTACCTCTTAGAGGCTTGTTTAGAAAGAGAAGATATGTGATCCTTCCAAGAGAGAGGGAGAGAGAGAGAGAAGAGAGAGAGAGAGGGCGAGGGGGGGGAGAGAGAGAGAGAGGAGAAGAGGAGAAGAGAGAGAGAGGAGAGAGAAGAGAGAGAGAGAGAGAGAGAGAAGAGGAGAGACAGGAAACACGAGAACAGAGACAGAGACATGACAGACAGAGAACAGACAGACAGACAGAGACAGACAGAGAGACCAGAGAGACAGAGAGTTATTCTATCACAAAGAAATGAGCCTTTTAAGAACATTCTTTACAATATATCTATATTCCCAGATTATTTTCGATTAGACATTGGGCTCTTTCCTGACTAATTTATTCTCTCCAAAAACTCCATCGTACGATGTACCCAAAGAAAAAAAATCTACTTAAAACTACCATATCTTGGAACTCGTTCTATAGATTTGGTCAAGTCACTTAAAGAAACCTTAACACCATCCTTTCCTCCATGTGATTTTGGATTTGTTTGTGTCAATTCCCATAGTATAGTCTCGTACATTAGCTCCAAAGAGATACCCCCTGCTTTGCTTAAATCATGCGTCGTATATTAATATTTGTGTGTAGACTGCAACTACTGCTACGCAAGTGAAGCTATCCTACAGTTGATGATCAGGATATCAAAGGACAGAAGACAGGACTCTTTTCGTACAGGCCCACCCTTATTCAATCCCGAATATTCTGCCATAAGAGAACATGCCATATCACAAGACCACCCATTTCCACAAAAAAACTTCTCAATACTCAAATTTTTTGAATCCGAAGCAGACGGTAGAATCATGGAGTCTCTATTTATTAAAACTGTCAATCCATCTCTTAATAATTATAACAGCTCAATAAAGTTGTTTATTCCGTGATGTTGCTGAAGCAACTTCCAAACTATTATTATTATCACCCGTTGGATTATAATATTAATAAACTAATGTTTTTATTATTAGTTATAATATGGGTTGTGTGGTTTAAACCAATTACCAGTGGTTCCAAATTTATTATTTTTTAGTCTTAATATTTTTTACTATTGTTTTATCTTATATTTTTTTTCTATTTTTTATTAATTTTAATTTTTTACTTTTAATTGTTAATTTTTATTTATTTATTTATTTCTTGTATTTTCATTGTTCATTAAGCTATTACTCTTCGTACTCTTTATTACTAATATTATGTATTATTACTATTATTATTTATTAATTATTATTATTATTAGTTATAATT
>JABUQX010033574.1:55000-70000 GCA_015478945.1 Trachelipus rathkii
CAATTCTCAATCGTCCTCTAAAAATGTTGAACATCACCTCTCCTCCTCTAAACCTGTTGAGCATCATCTCTCGTCCTCTAAAAATGTTGAACATCACCTCTCCTCCTCTAAACCTGTTGAGCATCATCTTTCGTCCTCTAAAAATGTTGAACATCACCTCTCCTCCTGTAAACTGTTGGCATCATCTCTCTCGTCTTCTCTAGAAAATGTTGAACATCATCCTCTTCCTCCTCTAATGCTGTTGAAAGGCACCATCTCTCGTCCGTAAAAGATGTTGAACATAACCTCTCCTCTATCTAAACCTGTTGAGCATCATCTTTCGTCCTCTAAGAAATGTTGAACATTCACCGGTCATCCTCCTCTAAACCTGTTGAGCATCATCTTTCCTCCTCTAAAAATGTTGAACATCACCTCTCCTCCTGTAAACCTGTTGAGCATCATCTCTCGTCCTCTAAAAATGTTGAACATCACCTCTCCTCCTCTAAGCTTGTTGAGCACCATCTCTCGTCCGCTAAAAATGTTGAACATCACCTCTCCTCCTCTAAACCTGTTGAGCATCATCTCTCGTCCTCTAAAAATTTTGAACTTCACCTCTCCTCCTCTAAACCTGTTGAGCATCATCTCTCGTCCTCTAAAAATGTTGAACATCACCTCTCCTCCTCTAAACCTGTTGAGCATCATCGTCCTCTAAACCTCATCTATTATTTATTCTAAACCGAAGCTGAGGTGTTTGAGTATTCTGATGGCAGATTCTAATCTGTTCTCTCTTACTGTTTGTATCCTCAATTTTCAGGTAAAGGCGGTTGTTGTGAATATGTGTGCAGTGATGATGTTTGTTCTCGTGTCTCTACTACTACTACTACTACTACTACTACTACTACTACTACTACTACTACTACTACTACTACTACTACTACTACTACTACTACTACTAAATTCATCTGTTCTGTATTTCTGTCTCCAAACTCAACTGACTATCCAAAATTCTTCAACTACTTACACTCTAAATTAGAACACATTATCTCTCTCTTCTTCACATTTCTCTGATATCATCATTCTTGGTGATTTCAACGTTCACCACTGCCAATGACTTTCGTGTATTTCTCAAGATACACCTGGTGAATTTGCCTACCATTTTTCTATCCAGAATGACCTCAAGCAGTTGTTGCAGCTCCCTACTCTTACTGCTTATCCTCCTGGATATGGACCCAACATTTGAGACCATTTCCTAGCCTATAATCCTTATCCATATCCTGTTAAACTCTTTTCTCCCCCTCCTCCTCCTCCTCCTCCTCCTCCCTTCGCATTCCTACTCCATTGAGGAGGGACCGTTTGACACTCCATTCCATAGAGTCTCATCCTTCCTCTATTCAACTTTCTGAACTCCAGACTTGAACAGTTATGCTCAATCTTATACGGGTACGCACTCTATACTGCGTATAGTCTTAACACAGCTTCCTAGGACAGTTACCTAGTTTATTGTTACCGTAGGATCCGGACGGGGATTGAACCGCGGGTCCTTGCCTTTTGCGACGCTGTCGCCCTCTATCGCAATTGAAGTCATCTGTAGCGGAAAAAAAAAAAAAAAAAAAAAAAAAAAAAAAAAAAAAAAAAAAAAACAATTTAATAGAAAATCCCCCATTACTATAATTTTATAATTTAAAACTACAAAATTAATAAGGCAAATCAATTAATCCATTCTTTAGAATTTTTTAGTATTAATTTTCTTATTTCGAAATATTGATAGAATAAATAGGATAGCACATTAGACACAATGGTAGGCACACATCAACACACACCAGCACACAACACACAAACACCACACACACACACACACACACGGCACCACCAACACACGCACACTTACACACACACACTCTGGTTGAGGAGTGTTAGTAGGAAAAATCAAAATTTAAAAGTTAAGCGAAAAAAGAGAAAATTTCTTTATATTTGCGCACAAAAACAATTTTTTGCAATATTTTCAATTCTTGGAAGAAAGATTCATAATGTTTTTATTTCTCTCTATAACATCCAAGTGAAGCTTTTAATATATATATATAACTATAATATATAATATATTATATATTATTATATAGTAGTAATTATTATTATTGATATATATATATATATATATATAATTATATATATATTATAATTATATATATATATATACATTTATTAATATAATATTAACTATAATTATTATATATATATAATTATAATATATTATATATATTATTTATATTATTATTATATATAATTCTATATTAATTATTATAATATTATTATTAATATATATATATATATATATTTAATATATTATAATATATATATTATTTATATAATTAATATTATTATATATATTAATATATATAATAGTATATTATAATAAATATATAAATTAAAATAATAAATATTTTATTTAATATTAAATATAATTATTAATAGTATATATAAATATATCTATTGATATGGCGATATTATTAATATAATTATATAATATAATTAAATATATGAATATATAATATATTTAATTTAATTATTTTTTTATATATTATATATATATATATAATATATATAATATATATTAATATATAAAATAAAAGACTAATGCAATTGGATAGTTTACAAAGAATTTTAAAAATTAAATTGTCAGAAAAATAAATAAAAAAAAAAAAGAAAAATTTACTGAAATGAATTGCTTAAACTTCATTAAATTACCGATCTTAAGATTTAATAAAAATTCAAAAATATTTTAAACATAATTTAAGAATAAAGAATAACAAAGTGATTAATTAATTCAAAATATATAAATATAAATATATTTCGGTAAAATTTCAAACATCGACATTGCATATATAATATCTGCTAATGCTGATAAGAATATATAAAAGTTATATTATATATATTTAATCAGATATATATTTAATATACTAGAAAATAAAAATAAAACAATTAATTCTGTATAAAATCTTGAATAACGCACATTGACAAAATGAAGTTATAATAATAAAATGATATTACAAATAAATAATAAAACTAAATCAGACAAATATAATGATAAAATAGAAAAAAACAAAGTTAAATATAGAAAACCTATTAAATAAACACATAAATATATATAGAGAGTAAAGGTGTTTTATTGACAAAGATATGAAGTCGACGATACCTTCGAATATTTTCGAAACAGGTAAATAGAAATAATGATTGAGATCTCAATTAATATTTCTTATAATAAAAATTAATAAATTTAACGTGATTGATCAATACTAATAAATAATGTTATAATAATAATATAATACACTATATTAATTAATAAATAAAATATAGATAAATAATAATATATAATTAGAAATAATAATTATAAACAATAACAACAAATAAATAGATAATAAAAAATGAGAGTTAAGTAAGATAAGAGGCAGAACGAAGATAGAAGAATGAGAAGAAGAAGAAGAAGAAGAAAGAAAGAAGAAGAAGAAGATATGATACTGAAGACAGATAGATAAAAGAAAAGTATGAAATATAGAAAACAAGAAGAAGCAATGAATACTTCAGTATAGAAGAAGATTAGTTGAAGATAATATAAATATAGAAGAAGAAGATAGACTAGCGAACATGAATAGAAAGAAAGAACGAACCAAGAATGCAAGCAACGAATGAAGTATGTGATGAAGAATGGGTAAGAAGAATAGAAAGATAGAATGAAGAAAGCTAATATATAGCTTAGCTAGAGGAATGAGAGTCAGGAAGGAATGACAGGCTGGTGTGAGTGAAGAATGAAGTTATTATTGTGGATGTAGTGTGTAGATAGGTGTGATGATCGGAGAGATGTTGATATGATAGAATGAAGTGAATGATAGAATGTACTAGAATGAAGATGAGCATATCCTAAGAAGAATGATATGATAAGATGAATCAAATTATAGAAGATGTCCGAGAATTAAAGTAAAATATAAATACATTAAATATTGTAATTCATATAAGAATGTTTATTATTGAATATCAAAATGGACGTTAAGACATAAAAATCTGTAATTCTGTAATTTCTCCCTCTTTGTAATTAAAACAATCAAATGCATAAATAGAGAATAGAGAGATAAAACAAAACAAACAAGTCATATTTTCATTTTTTGGTTTGATGCTTTTGTTTGCTATGTTGTTTTATTGTTTATTATGGTTTCTGATTGCTTGTTTTGTTGCTTTTTTATTTTATGTTGTTAGTCTGTTCTTTTTTTTTTTTCTGTTTGTTTCGCTGTTCTATGCTTGGGTCTGTTTTGTCTGACTATGATTGCTAGATCAATTGCCGTTCCAAACAATAGTCGTTGATATTTCTTGCTTAGCTTTTTCTTGTCGTTGTGTCTCTACGTATCTCGTCTCCGTGTCTTGTTTGATCGCGTAGTGTACACTCAATGTATTATCTAGCGTAAATTACTTTCCTGATGCGTAAGTCTTTGTGTACATGTAGTCACTATTAGTCCTAGTATAGCTATGTCGTATAAGACTTTGAGCTATAACTGTCAGTCTTTGTAGTCTCAGTCCTGCTAACCCACGTTTGCATTGACTAGATTGGTCAAAGGATGAACTCTATGGAAATGGATGTTGGCTCAATATCGGTCCTCCTCAATGAGAGCTGAAGGTATGACGATTTGGAGCAGGAGTAAGGAGTGGAATGAGGAATGGATGGAGGATTTGGAGGATTGGAGCTGCAATTAATGGTTTTAGACTAGGATATGGAGTATATGGATGTATTTTCGTTACTAGAACTATATCTGGGGTCTTCAGTATATTGTGGTTAACTTTTGTTCCATTATCTCTAGTGCAGCTATCATAAGAACATATATGTTGATACTTGTTTAGTAGGGAGCTTGCTTAAGCAATTCTGAACCATTTGAGTGATGCGTTTATGTGGTACGGGCTGGTTTAGTGTTAGTAATGATAACTATTGGGTGCGGGTTATGTGGGACAAATTGGGTACGGCTTAAGTTGGTGATCTTGGTGATTATGTGTATGACATGGTAGAGATTGCTGTGCCATTGAGGACATTGTGGCCTCTTGATACGTAGAAAGTCGTGCGGCTTAAGCGAGTTGGAGCTGATAATCCGAACAGAGAAATGTTGGGGAAAGAATAGAAGAGATACATGGTTGTGCTAACGCTTCGTGAGAGTGTAAAGTTAGTGGTTTGCCTCAGATGGCTGAACGTTTTTGGATAGTCAGTTGAGTTTGAGACAGAAAGTACAGAACAGATGAATGTTATAGTAAGTAGCTCGTAGTAGATAGTGGAGTAGTAGTATAGTTAGTAGTAGTAGCATAAATATAGTCAGTGTAGGTAAGCTTTAGTCATAGTAGTTAGATCAGTTAGAGACACTAGATAACCAGAAGCGATCATACATCTGCACTACATTATTACAACCACTCCAGCCTGCTCTTATCTCTGAAATTCGAGGATACACAACTAGTAAGCAGAGAAAGATTAGATCTGCAATAAGAATACTCAACTATCCATTTCAGCTTTCGTTATATATTTATGAAAAAATATAAGATAGGTTTAATAGGAGTAATGTAATCTCCACACAGGATATATAGAGGAGAGAATAGGTTTGATGTACCATTTATTAAGAGAGTATAGAGATTGAGTAGCCCAATACAGGTTTTAGCTACAGCAGGTCAGAGTGTGAAGTTCAATAATTTATTGTAGAGATGGAGAAGTATAGAATCTACGACAGGATAGATAGATGCTCCAGATCAGTAGTTTAAGTAGAGGGAAGGGTAGAGGTGCTAATAGTTCAAATAGGATAGTATTGATTGAGCGTACACTGATTGAGATAGGAAGGTACCCCTGAGCTTCGAAGTTACTAACGCTAGAAAGGAGGAGAACTGTGACTGGGTATTCGAACACTGTGCTCCTATGACAGAGTGAACGCAAGAAGCGGATAGAGGTGCTCGGTAGGATCGCACTACGCCAACGATGCTAAGAGCTAAAAAGAAGTATACATAGCAATCAAGATCGTTCGCGCAATGGGTGGAGAGGTGAGTTCTATTATCATTTTTTAGAGGAGTATAGGTAAAAAGCATGATCAGCTCAACAGGCTTAGACGCGAGGAGAGGTGGATGTCTCAACAGTTGTTAGAGGACGAAGAGATGATGCTCAACAGGTTAGAGGAGGAGCCAGGTGATGTCGAATCCTCATTTCTTAGCGGATCGAGAGATGGTGTCAACAGCTTAGAGGAGGAGAGGTGATTGTTCAACATTTTTAGAGGACGAGAGATTGAGTGCTCAGCGGTTTTCAGGACAGGAGTGGGACCGGAGCGTGATCTGTTCAACACTTGTCGCATTACGAGACGTCAGGGGATAGATTATGCTCAACAGTTTTAGAGGAGAGGATAGGCTGATTTCAACCAGATTTTTTAAGAGGACCGAGCAGATGTTACTGCTACACAGGTCTTAGAAGGAGGTGTAGAGGGGTGCTATGCAGCGGTCACCTCAGCACATATGGTGAAATAGTAGAGTGCATCGCTAGAGTGATCAAAGCTCACACGGGCAGAGTTTAATGAGTTAGTAAGAGGTTGAGATAAGGTTAATCAAACCATTTTTAGGAGGACTGAGAGATGGATGCTTCAACAGGTTTAGAGGAGGAGCGCATGTGATGTATCACTTAGTCTTATAAAACACTCCAGAGTGACGAGAGATGTGCTCAACGTTAGACGGAACGGAGACGTGTGATGATATTCGATACATTTTTCATAGAGGACGGAGACGTTGATTTACGCTTCTATCAGGTTAAGAGGAGGATATGGTGATTGAAGATTCAACATATGTCTAGAGGCGGAAGTATGAATGCTCAACAGTTTTTTTACGAGGAGAGGGAGTGAAGAGCGCTGAGATCTCTTCATCGATTTTAGTAAGAGAGAGAGTTCGTAAGTATGTTTCAAATATTAATAGTAGGTAATAGAGCAGAGAATGTCAATTTATCCAACCTCAGATTTATACTACGTTAATGATGAAAGTAGGAATGTTTGATAAACCGAGAGCAATCTGGATATGAAGGAGATGAATGAGATGCTCACAAAAATGTAATAGGCTTAGAAGAATTACAGACTAAACCTACATCTCCTATTAATAGTGGTACAGTATGCTCAATACGAATTTAACGAGCAGGAGAGCGATGTTCAACAGACGTATAGAGTAAGAAAAAGGTGATAGTATTCAACAGGCTTAGTATAGAGAGGAGAGGTCTGTGAATGCTGAAGCATCTTTTAAAACTGATGAAGTAGGCTGGATGTTCACAGGTATTTCGGTGAGGAGTGGAGGGCAGATGTCTCTGCTTATCGATTATTATAGAGTTAAGGACATAGGGGCATGGTCAACATGCATTTAGAGGAGCGAGAGGTGAGTGTTACAGGATTGTATAATCTTTACTAATAGGTAGGAAGTAGAGCGTGATGATTCAACAGGTTTAGAGGAATCGAGGTGATGATATTTCAACTAGGTTTTAGCAGTGAGAGTGTTGGAATATTTTCAGACTAATCAATGCTTGTCATATAAGTGGAAGGTGCAGTTTACGTATGTGCTTTCAGAACAGATACTAATATATATAATATATAAATATATAATATTATATATATATACGTAGACACGGAAGAGGTGATGTTTCCAACAGGTTTATAAAGTATAGGACAGATAGTAGTAATGTTCAAACTCAGGTATTTTAAAATGAGAGAGGTATAGATATATATAGTTTCAACTAGGTTATAAGAGGAGGAGATAGGTGTGTTCAACAAGTTTAGTAGATGGATATTGTAATTTATCTAAAATACAAGTAATTTATAGAGGAGGAGAGTGATAGTTTCAACATTATTCGGTAGAGAAGTAGAGGTGATGTTAAACAGGTTTAGAGAGGAGAGGTGATGTTCACAGTTTAAAGAATTAGAGAGTGAATTACGTTCAACAAGGTTTAGAGGAGTGAGAGGTATAGTGTTCGAACAGGTATGTTATTTAATGAAATCATAGTAGACTGTTCAGAACAAGGTTTAGAGGAGAGTAGATGAATAGTAATTCTAACGACAAGTATAGAGGGAAAAGGGAAAACAAAAATATAGGTTGATGATATGTCAAAGGTTTAGAGCACAGAAATATGATATGTCATTCACACAGCATTGTAGATGTAGATGTAGGTTGAGCATATTAACCGCAGCTCATAAGTAGTAACGTCATAGGAGGTTCAATTGGAAGTGAGTAGCTTCAACATACGCTTTAGAGGAAGAGTCGAGGTGGATGGTTCAATCCCCAAATAAGTGGAAACATATATGTAGTTTAACACACAACAGCGCGAGTGAATCACATCACACATGACATCACATACACTTATTTATATATTTATATATGAGATAGATATAATCATTAGGCATCAGAATCATGGTCGCTAATATCAGTAGATAGAGATCTACCAAACCCATACTACATCGTAAGGCTGATACCTGAGCCGGAGAGTAATGAGGTGTGATAGGTGAGCTGGAGCAAATATTATATTATAATATATATTATTATATACTATATATTATTTATTTATTAATATATACCTATATAATATTATATAATATAATAATTAATAATTATATATATAACTATAAATATATATATAATATATATTATATATATTATATTATATAATATATATATACTCAATAGTATAGGCGTATCCAAGAAATTTTATTATCGTGAGGGGGAGCCTAGACAAAATCAGTTAAAGTTATAAAATATTAAAATATATCACATATGATTATATATTATTATTATATATATAATATTTTATATTATATAATATAGTATATATATATATATATATATTATATATATATATTAATATATATATATATAATAATATAGTATATACTATATATATATTAATTATATATATCTTAATATTATATTAATATCTATAATATATATATATTAATAATAATATATATAATTAATATATATATAATATATATAGATTAATATATATAATATATAATATAAATTAATATAGTATAATATTAATATTAATATTAATATATTAATAATATAATAAAAGTTGGAAGGGATCCACTATTAAATAATATTTAACATCCTATGCGTCTCTAATCAACAAAGGAAGTGTTTGAACATGATCCTCGTCTAAATCATTCTTTTTTTACCTCAACTCGTAGAGATCTGTTCTCAACTCTCTCTTACACTCCGCCGCGTGCACTCCGCCACGAGTCTGCATCTGCTCTACTCAAATCTCGTCATGCTATTATACTAATACTTTCAGTATTTATTGTATAACATTTACGATGTATGTAGAGGAGGGCAGGATCAGTATAATTGATCATTCATACTCTCCAATAGTATTTCTCATGTAGCTTTTCAGAAGTCTTAATGAATTAGAAGAGCTTATACTTATTATTAATGATGCTTATGTATATAGACTACTGGTAAATAATATGCCGAAGTTATTGTGTAACAAGTATGTGAATTTTGAGATAATTGTGACCTTATAGAGGAACGCAGAAAAACTAGTACGTCTTTGTTAGGGTATTTTGGATACATATCTGTGACTTGAGTTAGATGCACATTTCATAACTATAATATTCCTAATATTACAATGCCCATATCCTGCGTATTTTATACATATAATCATATTATATCTATTAATAGGCTCGAGATTCTTTCCTATGTCTAATAATTGTCTTACATATAATCTTATTATCTTCTTCATAATAGGCTACATTATCACTTCATGTTCGGTATGACACATACCTTGCATAGAAGATTAAATAATTTATTATTATGATTTATATATAAAACCTCCTACTCTAAACTTCACACTATTTTGAATTTATATAGTATTAATATATTTTATATTATTTAAAATCCAAAAATGGTATAAAAATGGATGTATAATATTAGTTTAGTAGAAGGAAATTTATACAATAGATAACCAGAATGTTGGTATACTACGGTCTAAAGTAACAACCTGTTTTGGCAACTTGTTAATTCTTCAGTACAAATATTATACTATATATATATATTATATGTGTTCAATATTTCAATAACAACACTATTAATATACAGTATCTTATAGCTCATGATACAGCTGTCCAACATATTCTTTACAAAAATCTCGCTGTAAATTCTTAAATAGTTGTCATTTTCTATATTAGAGGTCATTACTAATCATTTAGTTTTAACTTATAATTAATAAAGGACATTACGAGATTATGTTCCTGACGGCGACGAAAAATTAGTATTATATTTACTATATAAAACTAACGATACGTATAATACTATACTCTGCACTTTATAGTATTAACTATCATATATACTCAAATTATAAACTGAAGATATATATACACAATTTAATAATTATTATTTATGTGTCATTGAATTAATTATGGGAGGGCCATGGCGCCTGGCAGTATATATATATATCCACCTAGGTCATACTATACTTGGATACTTAACATCAGCCACTGTACTTATTACTTGCTTAATAACGATTTTTTTATGTAAAATGTCTTGCTAAAGTATGATAATTTCATGTAGTATAACATATTTAATACCTTATATTATATATATATTATTATACTTTATATTATATTGATTCCTAGATTAGTATTTTTCGCAGTGGATATTCATTAAAGTATCACTAATGTACAATTAAAACTATTATTATTTTATTATCCAGTATAAAAATGTAATATAATATTATTTCATTATAAAATTAATTATTTAAAAATGTATATATGATATTATTAAACCTATTTAATATTTTTAATGAGGCGCGATATGATATTATTATTATATAACAATCTTATTAGTACTGTAATATACAGGATACATCAGGGTCCGATCACCGCCATTAGATTATAGGGCATGAGCTGCCTACGCACTTATTATCATAATGGGTTAATAAGCTATTATAATAGGGTATATATTCTCCTTTATAATAGTTTTCAATTTATATATAATTTTGTACATAATCAACTATTTTATATTTTTTTATAATTTTATATAATTTATTTTTTTTATTATATATTTTTATTTTTTTTTATATTTAATTTCATAATAATTTTGAAAAATAAAGCACAAATGTAATATATCGTAATCATTATGAATATTTGACATAAACATAGATAGTTTCTAAAATCAATTAACTCGTGCCTGATAGCACGAGTAGTCACATACGTAGTACATGTAATCGCCCTATCTGATCTATATATTATTATATAGTATATGACTATATTATATATTATTATAATAGTAAAATATATATATTATATATAGTATATATATATATATATTATATATTACTATATTATATATATACATACTATCATATATATATTAATATATTAATATATAAGTTATATATATATATATAGCTTGATTCATAAGAGAGATTCAAAGTCTAATATTGATAGTTGATGGCATCTTAAGAGTTTGTTTACCACACAAAATTCTCATTTGTTGTCGCTGGATATATTATATTTTAGTACATGATTTATATTATTAAATGTTTCACCAAAGACTCAAAATATATTGCCAATTCTAGGAAACCAAAAAAATGAGTGTGCGAGATGGAGAGGATGAAAAATGATATATCAATAATAAACTAGTAAACAAATATGAAATATATATTAAAAATAAAAAAAAGGATATGTCAATATTAAAATATTAAAGAAAGAATAATATTGATGTTCCTATTTTTAATAAATGTAAAGAAAAGGTTATTAAAAATGTGAAATGGATATGCCATCAAAATATGCAAAATAATAAAGAAATTAAATTCTAATCTCATACATACGTTGAGAAAATGATTTAGAAAGTACATAAAAGGTTATATCAATTACAAAAAGAGTAATTATGCCAAAACATTAAAAAACATGAAATTGTGAGTATGTAAAATGATATCAAAATATTTATAAATATGCATAAAAAGGGAGAAATATAAATATATGCATGATAATTTATATTTAAAGATATACCAATATCAAATATGTAAAAGGGTATAATAATTGTTGATTATTCTTATAATAAGAGTAAAATAAATTATTAAAAGTATTCAATTTAAATAAAAATCATATAAAGAATTTTTTTAATGCTTCAAAAACTGTTTAAAAAATTATATTTTTCTTTGAAATGTATCAAAATTTAAAAAATATGATTATCTTTTAATTGGAGGGAAATTGCAAATGGAAACACAAAAGCTTTTTGAATGAGATAAATGTAAAAGTTCATAAAATATTTTTACAAGGAAATGAAAATCTCAGTGAAGGGTTGAGAATATATATATATTTTTTTTTCAAAATGTTGAATCATAAAAATTCCTTCATGATATACATCATTTGAAATCAATAAATCTTAACTTTTACACTAATTTTTAAATAAATATATATTTTTTTTATTTTTTCAAAACATTGAAACTCCTTAAATTATTAATACACATTTGAAATCAATAGAAATCAATAGAAATTTAACACATAATTTTTAAATTAAAATATAATGTTTATTTTTCATAATTCCAATGCTTATTCTTATTCACGTTAGGAAAAAATGAATATATGTACCAACATGCTTATTTTAATTTATGTTAGCTTAAATTAAATATGGATAAATAAGGATGAATTATGTAGAAAAACATTTAGTTGACAAATGCTTAATAAATTAAAAACTCTGATTTGAATTTGAATTTTGCATTTCGTAATACACTTTAATAAATTGAAACTGCATATTTGTCTACTTATGTGATTGAAGACGGTGCTTGGATACCTCATGTTTATCCTAGAAGGAACTTCTAAAAAAGTTCTATGTTCTAAGAAAGCTCTAAGATAGTTCTAAGAAATGTCTATGTTTCAAGAAGGTCCTAAGAAAGTTCTAAGTTCTAAGATAGTTCTATGTTCTAAGAAAGTTTAAAGATAGTTCAATGTTCTAAGAAATTTCTATGTTTCAAGAAAGTTCTATCTTCTAAAAAAGTTCTAAGATAGTTCTGTGTTCTAAGAAATTTCTATGTTCCAAGAAAGTTCTAAGAAAGTTCTATGCTCTAAGAAAGTTCAAAGAAAGAAGAAACTTCAAAAAAGTTCCCACCTCAAATTGGACAATAGGAGATGCAAACTTTTTTTTAATAATAATAAAAATATTAATAATATAATTAAATAAAGGAATATGATTTTTTGATATAACTCAAGGTTGTTCATTCTTATGATGAAGTTCAAACAGTAGGTTTTGCAATTTATACCATTTAACTTTATTATTAACACTATATTTCCCTACTGAAAAACGTGCAAACATTTTATAGGCAGATATTCAAGTTATAATTTCTAAAATTCCATAAAGCCTTAACAAAATAAATTATTTTATAATTAAACATTAAACACATAATTGAATAATAAAAAGTATAAAAATTATAAAATCAAATAAATATAAAAAAACTATTTTTAATAAAAATTATTTTTAACATTGTATAATTAATTATTTATGCATTCCACGAATCATAAAATATCATTTTAGGGCCTAATTTATTACCTTTCCCCTTTTATAAAAATTCAAACACATAATGAACTTGATATTTAAAGAATTTTCTAGAATTTTTTATTAACTATATGTGTGTGTGTGTGTGTATATGTGTGTGAGTGTGGGATAACATGTATTTGTGCATAAAGGTGCAAGCATGAGTATGTACCTAGATTTTCTATTTACAAGTTTTAGTAGTAGTAGTAGTAATAATAATAATAATAATAATAATAATAATAATAATAATAATAATAATAATAATAATAATAATAATAATAATAATAATATATAATAATAATAATATAATAACGATAATAGTGAATACTAATTAATGAATATAATTAATCAAATTAATATATAAACTATATCACTATAATAATATAATATATAATAATAATAAATATATATAATAATAATATAATAAATAATAATAATAATCAATATATAATAATAATATATAATAATAATAATAATAATAATAATAATAATAATAAAAATAATAATAATACTTACATACATACATACATACATACATACATACATACAAACATACATACATACATACATACATACATACTCCTCCTCCTCCTTCTTTGCCAAAAACTAAATCGTCATTTTATTGGCTTAAAACCCTATTTAAACATTGAACCGAAATAACCTTTGATTCAAACTTCTTCACTTCCATATAGAGGTTTTGCTTCAAAAGTTTTTATTCATAAATATTCTCAGGCTAATTATTGCTGAAAGGAAAGGAGGGAGTGGCAGGAAGCAACTTAATCTCTTTGACTGTCATTGCCAAGTTTCAATTATACAGAACTCCGTCATATAAAAAGTTTGAAACAAGTTTTGGGGACATGAAATTCCAAATAAACTTTCTCTTCTTGAAGGTTATGACTTATCTAAACTGTTCTTGGAGCAAATAAATTAGAATATTTATATTTTTTTCTTTCTTCCTGAAAAAAAAATTGTTGCATCATTTGATTTGAAATACTTTTGAATTTTATGTTTAAAATTTACATTTCAAAAATCTGCTTTTTTTTATTTTTATTTTTTTTTATTATTATTTTTTTTTTTTTTTAATTTGATATTCTATAAAAAAAATTCAAACATCATTGATATTATTTCGAATATTCATAAACAACTGCTAAATTGTTTATTCTTTATTTGTTTCTATTTAAATTCTTATTTCTTACGTTTTGTATCTTATTACCCCATTTTATACACTATTATCATAACCCTAGTAAAAGAATTTAATCAAGAAAGGGAGTTTAAGAAAAATTCTTACCCCAATTTTTTTACACAAATAAAGAATTTATTCTGCAATTTTCATTTCTTTGATTTGTAAATTCATAAGGCAATACACAAAGCAGCTGAAGAGTGGTTCTATACACCAGAGAACAACTTTCAAATATTATTTTAATATCCTAATACAAAGCCATTTTCTCTCAAAGGATTTAATTTCTT
>JABUQX010033575.1:0-35000 GCA_015478945.1 Trachelipus rathkii
CAGACTGCTTTATGACATCTGATTTGCATATCATTGTACTATGCATCGCAATAACACTTGGCAAGCAAACACAAAACATATTGTTAAGTTCATGAAAGACTCCACCACTTGATACAGATTGATGAGATTTAACAAACATGTGTTATTGTATCCACACTGTTTAAAGTATATTTTTTCATAATTCAGGACTGACTAAAGTGAAAATTTATAAATTTGATATATGTTCGACGTTTGAACCTGTATAAAAGAAAAATAAATAAGCTTATGGAATAATTTCCGTTAATTATTATTTAATTACTTTAGTTACCAAAAAACTTTGTGATCTAGCTTCTTTTTATATTTTTTATTAATTTTTTTATTATTATAATAAGTTATGAAACGGTATTTTATAAATATTGTTAGAATTTTCGATTTTATTTTTTGTAAGTTTATTTTGGTATTTGAAATTATTTAAAATTGGACTAGGTAGAAAAAGTTTTACTTTAAACTGTAGCTTTCAATTACAAAGTAAGTATTTAAGAGAATGTGTTCTCATTTTTTAAGACTTTCATGATATATTTGCGAGTAGATGCTCTTCCACTAGTTTGAAAGTGTGCAAGGATTTAAGTGTATATTTCAGAGGTAGTTTGGTAATAGATAAAATGGAATGTGCTCCAGACTCTTCCAGTGGAATACATGTAAGATTAAGCATATAGTTAAATCTGGGGTTTGAATGCTGCATAGAGAAAGAAATAAGCTGTGTAGAAGGCGTGTCGCAAGAGCCCTGCTCAAAGGAGGAAGCATTTAACTGGAGGGTTTAGATGAGCAGTGATCATTGTATTGGCGATTGAGTAAAGAGAGAAACGCAGCAATTTGAAGGAAAAAGAGAGACTGGAGAGAGTTAGTGAGCTAGAGAGTTGATAAGATGAAAAATCTTAAACATCAAACTTTCAAAAAGAGCTTTTAGAATGGAACCACAACAGATGTGTAATGCATACTCCAAAAAAGTGCGAACAAACCCTGTAAGGACATAGCACTTAGAGTGGTGCGAAGAAATCCTGAAGAAGGTGCCTCAGAACATCTAACCTAATAGAAGGTTGTTTAGAAAGCGAAGAAATGTGATCCATCCAACTATGATTATGAGAAATTGAAACACCAAGAATATTAATAAATGGATTAGTTTTGTATTTTCAAATAATATATATATATATATAGTATATATATATATATATATATATATATATATATATATATATATATATATATATATATAGGCGAAGCATATATATATATATATATATATATATATATATATATATATATATATATATATATATATATATATATATATATATATATATATATATATATATATATATATATATATATATATATATATAAAAAATAAAAGCAACTAATGTAATAAAATAATTCAAATTACTATTTATTACTATTAAAATAATGTTTAAAATGTTATACAAGAACGCTAATTTTACATTAATATCATTTATTCTCTTGCGAAACATTATTTTTCATAAGGATCATTGACTGGAGGAATTTTGATTTGTGCCTCCAAGAAAGCATAATTATAATGCTTTCAAAACACTGGTTGTCATGGCAACGTAAAGAAACCTTATTCTTATTTTGTCTATTTTGAGGATTTTTCCACAAAGCCTCCTCTCGAAATTTGGAAGAAATCCAATTTTTTAAAAAATTAAATAAAAATTATTTAATATATTTAAATAAAAAAAAATATTTAATATATATATATATATATATATATATATATATATATATATATATATATATATATATATATATAGAGAGATATAGAGAGATATATATATATATATATATATATATATATATATATATATATATATATATATATATATATATATATATATTGAGAGAGAGAGAGAGAGTGAGAGGAGAGAGAGAGAGAGAGAGAGAGAGAGAGAGAGAGAGAGAGAGAGAGAGAGAGAGAGAGAGAGAGAGAGAGAGAGAGAGAGAGAGAGAGAGAGAGAGAGAGAGAGAGAGAGAGAGAGAGATTTACTATATTTTTTTGTTAATAATTTTAGTTGTAATTTTGAATCTTTTAATAATAACCTTTTCTGTGTAAACTTAGCAATTTTCAAATGGAGAAGGAGGACAAAAATAAACCTTTAATTTTCGAATATATAATAAAACACGATATACATATTTACCCTATTTCTTAGTTCATACATTAAATTAAATAAATCAATTAAATCTTTAAAAAAATGTTACAACCTTTATACAACAGGAAATCATAAACATTTTCGCTACGAAAATGCAGGACAAGGGGCCTTGGAGGCAAAGTTTCTTCTTTAAAGGACTTCTACGGAGGCAAGGTGCTAAATTATATTATCAAACTCAGCTAAAAAAGAAAAAGCACATTATTATTCAGCATCTAGTTCATTAATTCATTTATTTATTTATTTATTTATATATAATTAACAAAATAATTATTTATAAAATATTTGAGCTATCCATTCCTACAGTTCTCTTTTAGCATATAATTGGTTTTATGGGTATCTTAGTTTTCCTTCAAATTCAGATAGAATTTAAATATATAATCTATTTTTATCCGAAATGCATTAAGAATTAAGTAAATGTTTATTTTAATTTTTTCTTAAGAGTGTTTTATTAGATTCTTAGACAGGAAAAAAAAACTTGTAAAAAAATTAAATTCACGAATATGTATTGTATACCGTCTTGAAATTTGCTCTCTGCATTTTTGGAGAGGTACGAGCCGTTACAATTTATAATTGATTAAAAATAGGGTTATTCAATGGCGATGATGCTTACACTTTTTGTTTAAATTTTACATAATCTTTCATTTATACAATGTAATGTATTCTTTCAGATGACCTATTTTCACAAAAAAATAAGAGAATTTTATCATAACTGCAAAATTTGAAGAATATCGTTCATTTCTATAATAATAACTCGTGCTAAGCACGAGCACGAGGTAGGAGTCACTGATATATATATATATATATATATATATTGGTTATATATATAGTATATATATATATATATATATATATATATAGTATATATACATATATATATATATAGTATATATATATATATATATATATATAGGTATATATATATATATATATAAATATATATATATATATATATATATATATATATATATATATAGTATATATATAATTAAATTGTCCCACGATTTTTTCGTCTCATGAGCTGCCACTGATATATATATATATATATATATATATATATATATATATATATATATATATATATATATATATATATATATATATATATATATATATATATATATATATATATATATATATATATATATATATATATATATATATATATATATATATATATATATATATATATATATATATATATATATATATATATATATATATTTAAAACTATACAAACCGTTTATATGTGCTTGTTCTCAAGTACCTGTATGAAATCAACTTTGAAAAAAATATATTTTGGGGATAATTTCGGATTAATATTTTAATATTTTAGTCAATTACAGTCTGAGTTTTCTGCATTATTTCATTAAGTACTTATCTATTTTTACTTTCTTAAATCACGAAATTGTATTTTAGTTAGATGTATTGATAAAATTTCCAGCATTAAGTTTTAAAAAAAATATTTTTATATTTGAATTTAATTAAAATTATGGTTATAGAATATGTTTTAAGACTATAGTTTTTATATTACAAAGTATGTATTCAAGAAAAAGTTTTCTCCATTTTTAAGATCTTCGATATTTTTCAAAATGATTAGTTTCATTCGTTTCAATGTGTGCAAGTTCTTACGTGAACAGATCAAAGTTAGTTGGGCAATATATTAAAGTGGTGTGTTCCAGACTCTACCAGTGAGGTACATATAAGATTCAGCATAGAGGTTAAATCTGGCGTTAGAAGGTCGGATAGAGAAACAAAGAGGATGTGTAGAAAATCGTGTCGCAGGAGCACTTCTATAGAGAGGTAGTATGATACTGACGAGTTCAGATGAGCAGTGTACATTATAATAGCTATTTAATAAAGAGAGTGACGCAGTAATTCGACGAAAAAAAGATACTGGAGAAAGTGAGTGTAGGTGACTTACTAGAACGAAAAATCCTAAACAACACACTTTCAAGAAGAGTTGTTTGAGTGGAACCACAATAGATGCGAAATGCAAAATCCTAAACATCACACTTTCATGAAGAGTTGTTTGAGTGCAGCCACAACAGATGCGAAATGCCTACTTCATAAAAGGAGCGAAAAATACCCATTCAAAGAGCAAGCACTTGAGGTGGAGCGAAGAAATTTTGAAGGCGACTCAGGACATCCAACCATATAGAAGCTTGTTTAGAATGAGAAGTAAATGTAATCCTTCCAAATATGATCACTAGACAATAAAACAAAAAGAGCATCAATTAAAAATAAAGGTTTCAGATATGTATTTTCGAAGTATATATATATATATATATATATATATATATATATATATATATATATATATATATATATATATATATATATATATATATATATATATATATATATATATATATATATATATATATATATATATATATATATATATATATATATATGGTACAAATCCGGTTTATTTATATATGTTCGTTCGTTTGAACCTGTATAAAAGAAACTTTAAAATAAATGTTTATGGGAATAATTTCCGTTAATTATTATTTAATTACTTTAGTTACCATAATACTTTGTGATCTAGCTTCTTTGTATATTTTATATGAAATTTTTTTTATTATAATAAATTATGGAACGGTATTTTATAAATATTGTTAGAATTTTCAATTTTATTTCTTGTAAGTTTATTTTGGTATTTGAAATTATTTAAAATTAGACTAGGCAGAAAAAGTTTTACTTTAAACCGTAGCTTTCAATTACAAAGTAAGTATTTAAGAGAATGTGTTCTCATTTTTTAAGACTTTCATGATATATTTGCGAGTAGATACTCTTCCACTAGTTTAAAAGTGTGCAAGGATTTAAGTGTATATTTCAGAGGTAGTTTGGTAATAGATAAAATGGAATGTGCTCCAGACTCTTCCAGTGGAATACATGTAAGATTAAGCATATAGTTAAATCTGGGGTTTGAATGCTGCATAGAGAAAGAAATAAGCTGAGTAGAAGGCGTGTCGCAAGAGCCCTGCTCAAAGGAGGAAGCATTTAACTGGAGGGTTTAGATGAGCAGTGATCATTGTATTGGCGATTGAGTAAAGAGAGAAACGCAGCAATTCGAAGGAAAAAGAGAGACTGGAGAGAGTTAGTGAGCTAGAGAGTTGATAAGATGAAAAATCTTAAACGTCAAACTTTCAAAGAGAGCTTTTAGAGTGGAACCACAACAGATGTGTAATGCATACTCCAAAAAAGTGCGAACAAACCCTGTAAGGACATAGCACTTAGAGTGGTGCAAAGAAATCCTGAAGAAGGTGCCTCAGAACATCTAACCTAATAGAAGGTTGTTTAGAAAGCGAAGAAATGTGATCCATCCAACTATGATTATGAGAAATTGAAACACCAAGAATATTAATAAATGGATTATTTGTGTATATATAATATATATATATATATATATATATATATATATATATTATATATATATATATATATATATATATATATATATATATATATATATATATATATATATATATATATATATATATATATATATATATATATATATATATATATATATATATATTTAAAACTATACAAACCGTTTATATGTGCTTGTTCTCAAGTACCTGTATGAAATCAACTTTGAAAAAAATATATTTTGGGGATAATTTCGGATTAATATTTTAATATTTTAGTAGCTACTACAGTCTGAGATTAAAATTTTCTATAAAATTTTTTGAATTTTTTTTTACTTTCTTAAATCACGAAATTGTTTTTTTGTTATTTTTTTATTAAATTTGTTATTAATTTTTAAAAAAATTATTTTTATATTTGAATTTAATTAAAATTATGGTTATAGAATATGTTTTAAGACTATAGTTTTTATATTACAAAGTATGTATTCAAGAAAAAGTTTTCTCCATTTTTAAGATCTTCGATATTTTTCAAAATGATTAGTTTCATTCGTTTCAATGTGTGCAAGTTCTTACGTGAACAGATCAAAGTTAGTTGGGCAATATATTAAAGTGGTGTGTTCCAGACTCTACCAGTGAGGTACATGTAAGATTCAGCATAGAGGTTAAATCTGGCGTTAGAAGGTCGGATAGAGAAACAAAGAGGATGTGTAGAAAATCGTGTCGCAGGAGCACTTCTATAGAGAGGTAGTATGATACTGACGAGTTCAGATGAGCAGTGTACATTATAATAGCTATTTAATAAAGAGAGTGACGCAGTAATTCGACGAAAAAAAGATACTGGAGAAAGTGAGTGTAGGTGACTTACTAGAACGAAAAATCCTAAACAACACACTTTCAAGAAGAGTTGTTTGAGTGGAACCACAATAGATGCGAAATGCAAAATCCTAAACATCACACTTTCATGAAGAGTTGTTTGAGTGCAACCACAACAGATGCGAAATGCATACTTCATAAAAGGAGCGAAAAATACCCATTCAAAGAGCAAGCACTTGAGGTGGAGCGAAGAAATTTTGAAGGCGACTCAGGACATCCAACCATATAGAAGCTTGTTTAGAATGAGAAGTAAATGTAATCCTTCCAAATATGATCACTAGACAATAAAAAAAAGAGAATAAAATAAAAATAAATGTTTCATATATATATTTTAAATATATATATATATATATATATATATATATATATATATATATATATATATATATATATATATATATATATATATATATATATATATATATATATATATATTATATATATATATATATATATATATATATATATATATATATATATATATATATATATATATATATATATATATATATATATATATATATATTATATATTTTTTTATATATATATATATTTTTATATATATATATATATATATATTTTTTTATTATGTAGATACACAATTGTATTTATATATTAATTTTTTTTAGTTCTTTTAAAACCTTACTATGTTGCTATTAACTATTTTAAATTGAACTTGGGGTTTTTTAAAATGCTTTCAAGATTTTAGAATATTTCTTGTCTCTCTTCACTGTTTTGATGTTTTGGAGACTTTCTTGAAAAATATATTTTGTCAGGCAACACAAAAAGTTTGTTTTGAAACTTAAAAACGAGGCACTTGAAAATTGAGAGTCAATTGAATAACTCGTGAGTTGGTATAGCTCCGATCCCTTTGTAGCATTACGCTATTTTAAACTAAGTATTTCATTTATATTATTTAACATTAGTTCTAGTTAGGCCTAAGTATATTTTGCCTTATTATAAAGATAGAGGAATTGTTCAGAGAAACTTATGTTAAGGTCTCTTTTTCCAAGCTGGTCCTAACCCTTTATATTCTGAATTAGCAGGACTAGCAGTTAGGTCTATTCTATCTTTTCTGTTTTTTATTCTAACACTTCTCTAGCCTCTAAATCCTTATACCTTACTTTAAGTTTGAACAGAGTACTCCACGGATGGCATGATATATGTAGGCAAAACTAGGTACTATCAACTACCTTTAATTTACTAAAATTAAGCCTCAACAAAAGGCTTCCCTCCAAGTTTAAAATTCTTGGAAATCAAAACTTTAAAGCTAATTTGAAATTAAAATTTAATGGTGAGTTATAATTGTTTTTGTTGTAAATTAACTTGTTAGGCTAGACTTCCTCATATTTGGGTAGAGCAGTTCACTCAACTGCTGTGATTGCATATCAGAGAATTTACTTCATGGTAAATTCTCAATAACTTTCCAAGAATTTTAAAAGAGGACGTCTATCTTAATTAATCTTATTAGCTCATGCTATTTAATTATAACTCACCTTATATATAGCTTTTTGAATTTCCTTGATACTTGGAGTACGTTGCCTATACTTTGAGTAAAATTATAACGTAGTTGTTTTTTTGAGAAATATTAAATTCACTTAGTCATTGTTTTTATATTATCACCATGGCTGATATGGAAGAATGCCAGTTACTTAATGATCCTCACATTGTAGAACGAGACGATTTAAAAAGAAGGATGGAGGCAATTATAGCTAGGTTAAGAACTAGCGTTAGTCCCTCTTTTATTAAAGATAAAATATCTGAATTAAAAGGTTATTTAAAGTCTTTGGAGAAGACAGATAAAAGTATTTTGTCAAATATACTTAAATTTAAAAGTCTTAATGAATTTTATGTAAGTGAGCGTAACAGTATGTTTGATTATAAATTAGATTTAGAAGAACAAATTGCCACTTTATCTGACAACTTAACAAAGCCTAATACTCCTTCTATTGCTAGTGAAGACTCTGAAACACCCTTTTCTAACTCCACTGTAGGCCCTAATTCTAATGTATCTGATAGAACTGTCTCTAGTTTGAACCTTTTTAGGAGTGCAAAAGAGCCTCCAATTCAGATAGGGAAGTTTGAGGGTGATGAAGCAGATAAGTTAGCATTCTCCCGTTTTTTGTCTAAGTTTAAAGCTGTAATAGATGGTAACCCGGTTTATACAAATGAGGAGAAACTTATACATTTGATAAGCAATCTGGGAGATGTGGCCTATGAAATGATTAAACATTTGAGTCCTGAAGGCTCTAATTACACGATTGCTCTAGATATTTTAAAGAAGGAGTTTCTTGATAAAGACTTCATAGTAGAAAATAATTGTTAGGCTATTAGACATTTCTCCTCCTTCTGAAGATAATTTAGCTGAGGTGAAATCTTTTATTAATGAGGTTAAGGCTTTAGCTTATGACCTAAAGTCATACGGTTTAGATTTCCTTGCTCCTGATACTGCAGGTTTTAAAATGATTAGTTCACTCGTAGTTAATAAATTACCTCCTAGGTTTATAAATTTGTTAATCGATAAAACTTTAACTAATTACCCAAGTATAAATGACGTGTTTGAGAATTCGTCTACCTTAATGAAACGCTTGGAGCTGATGCAGAGGTCACAAGCCAAGCATGAAAGTAATAACTTTAGGAATAGTAAATTTGGCAGACACAAGAGTAATTATTATAATAACCCTAATAATAATAGTTTTAAATATAATAAATTTAACAATAATAAGCATGCTAGTGGTGGTCAAAACAAGGGCCATAGTAATAATGAAAAGAACTCCACCCCCAATGGTTCTAAAGGTACCCTTGAAAACTTTAAGACTACCCAAAAGTCTGCCAAATCTAATGTTCCTTTTAGAAGCAAAGCAGCTAATTCAGCTTTCCCGTGTAAATTTTGCAGCATGGCAGGTCATAGCATGAATAAATGTCCATCTTACACAGACATTGAGTCTAGGCTAGAACGCTGTGACCAGCTGCATATTTGTAAGTTTTGCTCGAGTGCCAAGCATGCTACTGAAGAATGTCCGGGTAATCAAGGGGGCTTTTTAGATTACGCTTGCATGTATTGTAAACTTTTTACTCATATTTCTGCTTTATGTAAAAAGGGGCATTCTAATAATTCTAGCAGTCAAACTATGTCCTATCTTTGCATTAATTTTAATAAGGGTGAACAAAACTATCTCCTCCCATTTATAGAAATCACTTTGCACCAAGGGGGTAAACAATGCCGTTTGTTAGCTCTTTTAGACTCTGGATCGGAACGAAGTTATGTTAGTTCTAAAGTTGCAGGGCAGCTATTAGACTTGAAAACTTTGTATAGCATTAGCTATGACATACATAGTTTTATTTCATCGAAAGAAAAAACTTTCTTTCTTAGCTCCTTTGTTATTGATCTGCCTGGCAGAAACCAGTTTCCATTTGCTTTGCTCATTGATGAGTCCTTTGATATTAAGTTTGAAATACCTGGTTTAAAAATGGCTTTAGAGAATATAAATAAACTTGGGCACAGTGTAAGTTCTTTGAGTGATAGGCATGGTTGTGAGGATTTTGTAGAATTGCATGCTTTAATTGGTATAGATTTGTTGCAATATTTGCCACCCTTTTCGTTTGAGAGATGTATGAATGGAGCTTGTTTTAAGATGGGTCAGCATATTGTACCATTTGGTGATATTAAAAATTTTCTATACCCTGACCAAATTGATAAATTGAATGTGCCTTCTAATAGAATTGGGTGCCCTTCGTCTCACGAAAATCTTGCCCATTCCTCTCTTGTTAATCAGGTTTTAAGTCCTTCCACCTCATACTTTAATCCATTGACAAGTATTTTTGAGGACAGTGTAGTAGAGCATGGTCTTGATAATATATTTACTCTTGAAAGCCTCGGTATATCGTTTTAAGGGGAGTCTGTACTTGGCCAACCCTAACTTTTCAGAGTACAAATAAAAAATTTCACTTTTTTTTTTTATTACTCTAATTGCTAGAAAATTCCCTCCTCTACATCATGGTGTAATTTTTGTTTCGAAATTCCGAAAAGTTTTTAAGATACAAGATATTTTTTATAGGGGTGTCAAACTAAAAAATTCCATTTCCATGTTCGAAATTGCAATTCAACTTTTAGGATCTTTCCAGGTTTTATTCACATTTTATTATAAATTAAACTTTTCCTTTTCGCAAACACAACCCAAGCTCAGGCTCTTTCTTAATCATATAAATGTAGTCAGAGTTGGAGCCGGAGCCGGAGCCGGAGCCGGAGCCGGAGCCGGAGCCGGAGCCGGAGCCTGAGCCGGAACCAAATTATAATTTTTTAAAGAAATTGTTTTTGCAGTTAAAAACACTCTGCAGCTGGAGCTGAACTCTTCTGAAATGAAACGGAGTCGAGCGGGGCCGGAGCCAGCCAGAGCTAGAGCCGGAGCTGGAGCTGGATCGGAGCCGGAGCCTCGGATTGAGCTAAAACAATCTACACTTTGCAGGTGAAAATAATTTTACAAAGTTGGGGCTGAACAATTTTGAAAAGGAGCCGGAGTCGGAGTTGAGTCGGAGCTGGAGTCTGGAGCCGAGCCGGAGCCGAGTCAAGCTGGAGCCAAAGTGGTACTTTAAAAACAATTGTTTTGCAAGTAAACTACTTCTGCAAAGTCGGGAGCTGAACCATTCCTTTAATACAATCAGAGCTGTGCCGGTTGAGCTTGATCCGAGCCAGAGCTGCCAGAGTCGGAGCTGGTGGAGCCAAAGTATAATTTTTTTTTTTAAAAGAATTGTTTTAGGTAAAAATACTTCTTGCAAAAGTTTGGAGCGAACTATTTCAAAATGTGAACTAAGTCAGCTAGCCGGAGCTGAGCCGAGCCGAGTCAGAGCCCTGTAGCTGGAGACGGATCTAAGTAAATCTATTTTCAAGAATTCTTTTGCAGATGAAAGTAATTCTACAAAGTTGGATTGAACACTTTTAGTAAGGAGCCGGAGCTGATGTATTTGAGTTGGCAGGTAAATTCTTTTAAAGAAATTGTTTTGTAGATAAAGTGCATTTCAAAGCTGAGCTGAGCTATTCTGAATGAAACGAAGTCGAGCAAGAGCCGAGCCGGAGCTTGGAGCCGTGCCGAGTCGTTGAGTTGAGGCGGATCTGAAAAACAAATTTTTTAAGAAAAACAAATTTTTAAGAAAAACTAATTCAACAAAGTTTGAGATGAACAATTTTGAAAAGGAGCATGAGCTGGCATGAGAGCTGAGCCAGAGCCGTGGTTTTTTGTTTCCGAGGGTATAAATTTTGTATATAAAGGTAAAATTTGCTTGTAGGTTGAAATGTTTCTGTAAATTCGGAGCTGAACCATTCTGAAATGGAAACCAAGTCAGAGCTGAATGAGTTTGAGTTTGAAAGCCTGAGCTGGAGTTGAGCCAAAGTGAGCTGAAGAAAATTTTTTTTGCAGTTGAAAGTAATTCTTTAAAGTTGGAGCTGAACAATCTAAGAGGAGCCGGAGCTGGACCCAGAATTTGGCTACAATGAGGCTGAGGTTACAGCATTTGTGCTGGCAAACAGCTACTGGCAGAGCCGAGCCAGCACCTGGAGTTGGGCTGGAGCTGAGCATAAATTTTTTAAGATAATTTTTGAAAGTAAAAATATTTTCGCAAAGTCGGAGCTCAACTATTTTAAAATAGATGCGGTGCGGTGCGGTGCGGTGCGGTGCGGTGCGGTGCGGTGCGGTGCGGTGCGGTGCGGTGCAGTGCTGTGCGGTGTGAATAAAAACTTTTACTGCGGTTTGTGGTGCGCTTATTTAGGTGAGGTGAGGTGCGTAATATCTTTTACTTTCTAGAAAAAAAGAAAAAAATCATTCAAAATCTTTTTAGGCGTTTTTCTCAAAATTCACTTTTTTTCCATATCAGCTGACAAAAAAATTCGCTAAAAAAAAACGAGCCAGTCTATTGCGTTAAAAATTTCCAGGACATTTATAAACATATAGGAGAAGATTCGTACGAAGTTTCATTCAGATTGAAAAGCGTGGGTTGGTTTTAGACAAGATTGAATTGATGACTTTGAAATTTTTTTTTGAAATTATGTAATTCAAATTGAATATTTGATGTTACCAATTTTATTTTTATAAAATTTCAAAGGCAAATGATTATATCTTTTTGACCATACTTTATTCTAGATTTTTCGTGAAAAAATTATTGAAATATCTTAAAAAATAAAGTTTTTATATGGTTTTCAGTTGAAACAGTAAAAATTCAGAACTTGCCCACTCCCCCATCCATAAATCCCAAACTTTTTAGTCTATTGAAACGAAATAAACAGAAATACATAAAGTAATAGTTCCTCAATAAATAAAAAGTTCTCATTTCACGATTGAAAGAAACTGTAATTTCGAGTACAGACTCCCCTTAATGAAGATATGGCTAAAGCCGATATTTTGCAAGTTTCAGAATTTAACAAAAACATAGTTTTTAAAGATAATCACTACTATGTGAAACTTCCCTGGAAGGAAACCATTGACCTGGTTCCTTCTAATCATATTGTTGCCCGTAAAGTCCTTGACCGAGTTGTCTCTAACTTGCATTATAAAAATTTGTTTGATGATTATGGCAAAGTTTTTAGCCAACAGTTGACTGATGGTATTATTGAGAAGGTGGATATAAACCCTTCAGAATATGCAAAATTTATTTTCATTCCCCATCGGCCTGTCCTAAAGACTGAGGCTCAGGTTACGACCAAAATACGCCCAGTTTTCAATTGTTCTTTAAAAACCAACCTTAAATTGCCTTCTTTGAATGAAGCTGCCTATCCAGGCATTGACCTAATGTCCTCACTCCTAAAATTAATACTGAAATTTAGATGTAATAAATATGTCATTCTTGCTGATATAAAACAGGCCTTTCTTGCTATTAAATTACTTACTGAAGAGGATAGGAATAGATTTTGTTTTTTCTGGGTAGAAAATGGCAAAATTGTCACCTACCGCTACACCACCTTGGTGTTTGGTTTTGTTAGCAGCCCTTTTATTCTCCATTTTGTCATGAAACACCATGCCTCTAAATTTCCAGATGATTTATGCTCTAGACTGCTAGCAAGCAACTTTTATGTAGATAATTTCCTTTATAGTAGCAATAATCATTTAGAATTAGAGTACATTTATAAAGAAGCATGTGTGAGAATGGATGAAGCTTCCTTTAAACTTAGAAGTTGGAATTCTAACTTGCCAAAGTTAAATTCTATGTTTGAAGCGGATGGCAGATTTGCTGCGCATGGTTGCCCGGAAGAGAAAGTCTTAGGTTATAGATATCATTTGGAAAATGATAGCCTAAGTGTGGCGAAAGTTGATATTAACCTAGAGGCTAATACTAAAAGGCAAATTTTGTCAGCAATTTCCTCTGTTTTTGATCCTTTGGGGTTAATCTTACCTTTAACAGTTAGTGGTAAGATATTGATGAGGGACATATGGGGTTTGAGTCCTAAAGTAGATTGGGATACTGTCCTAGATCCTAAAATTATAACTGAGTGGAAAAGGGTTGCTTTTTCTCTTAATAAGGCTTCTGAATTATCTTTTAGGAGAATGGTCCTTGATAAGGACAAGGTTTATGGGTTGCATGTATTTTGTGACAGTTCAAAAACATCTTATGGATTTATAGTATATGCATGCTGTGATAACATTTCTGAATTAGTCTTTTCTAAGGCTAAAATGGCCCCTTTGAAGGAGTTGAGCATCCCTTGCCTTGAACTTATGGCTGTTGTGCTTGCATTTAAGTGTTTGCCCAGCATTTTGTCTTCCTTTGAAGATATTAATTTTAAATTTTTAAATTTAGTTGTAGATGCCCAGGTAGTGCTTTCCTGGCTGTTAACAAATAACCCTAAGTGTAAATCAAAATTGGTTAAAAATAGGCTTAAAGACATTGAACTTGCCAAAAATGAAATACTTTCTGAATTTAATTTGCCTATATATTTCAGGTATACTGATACCAACAGCAATCCTGCTGATTTATTGACCAAAGGTGTATCATTTAAAAAATTTATTGAAATTAAAAAATTCTGGGTGAATGGACCTCCATTCTTGTCTAATGATTTTAAAAATTGGCCTACACATGAGCTGTTGAGCATTCCCCCTGAGTGTAAACTTAAGTCCTTTGTACATTGTACTGTCACTAATGCTGTTGATGATGTCTTAGACATTGAAAGGTTTTCACAGTTTGATAAGTTGATTAAGATAACTACTTATCTGTTTAAATTTAGGTATATTAAAGTGGTGGAAGCTGATCCCGCCAAATGTGCTGTACTTTACTGGATTAGGCGTATGCAGCTTGCATGTTTTGGAAAAGAAATTAGTTTTCTCAAAACTAAGGATGATTCTCAGCCTATTCCCTCTCTTGTTAAAAACCTAGATCTATTTTTGGACGATGATGAAATTCTCCGCTCCCATGGGAGGATTTCTAAGTCTCTTCATTTTAGTTTTGATATTTGTAATCCCATTTTACTGGGCAAAGTACACCACTTCACCAGATTGATTATTTTGAATGCTCATTCCCAAGTTCAGCATCTTGGGGTACAAACTACTTTAAACTATGTTAGAAATAAAGGGTTCTGGATCCCTCAAGCCAGACAAGCTGTTAAAAATACCCTGTCTTCCTGTTTCTTATGTAAGAAATATAATGCTCTCTGCTACAATTATCCCAAACTTACCAACTTGCCAAAAAACCAACTAACTTTGATCAAACCTTTCCATCATGTGGGAGTTGATTTCACAGGTCATGTTTCTGTTAAGAGCACAGAAAGTAAGGAGGATTACAAAATGTATATTTTACTTTTTACTTGTTTGAGCATTAGGGCCTTACACCTGGAACTTGTTCCTGACATGTCTACAGAGAACTTTCTACTTGCCTTTCAAAGGTTCTGCAATAGGTACACTATTCCTTCTCACCTGTACTCTGATAATGCTCGAGCATTTGGAAAATCAGGAGATATCCTGAGTAATGTATTTTATTCCCAAGAATTTTGTGATCACCTTACTAGGTGTCACATTAAGCATATTAAAATTCCTCTTTATGCTGCGTTTATTGGAGCAGCTTGGGAAAGGCTTATTAGGACTGTTAAAAAATGTTTATATAAAACTGTGCAAACTAAAAAGCTTTCTTATTTTGAACTACTGACCACTTTATCCTCTGTTCAAGACGCTATAAATTCCAGACCTCTCACTTATAGGTCTTCTGAAAATGATTTAAACATCATTACTCCCAATTCCTTTCTGAAAATGCACTCTAATTCGGCTCTTGTCTTTAGAGACTTGCAAGATCCATGGAGAGAGATGGACAGGGATGTTGTACTTAAATGTCTGGATCAGCAACTTATAACCTTTGAAGAATTCAAAAGGCTATGGTATGAAGAGTATTTGTTGAGTCTCAGAGAGCATAGTAGAAACTTGTATCAGAGTCCTTGGACTAATCGTATAAAGTGTGGTGATGTTGTACTTATAAAACTGCCCAACAAACCTAGACCCTTCTGGATGTTGGGAAGGGTCATAGAAGTGGTTATAGGCCATGATAAAATTATTAGGTCAGTAAAAATTAAACAAAGCAATGGTAAAACTGTTCATCATCCTATTTGCAACCTGTATCCAATGGAATTGTCAATAACCCACTCTGGGGCAAATCAGAGTGAAAGAAGGGATGATATTGACAATTCTGCTGAAGAAGTTCTTAATACTGATCCTACTCCTCCAGTTGCTAGGAGTAGGCAGTCAGGTGTTAAGAAAAGACCTGCAAGGAAGGCTGCTGTGAAGTTCAGGAAATTCCTGAAAGAAAAGCTGGATGATTTGTAAATAATAGTTTCCTTTTAGAATTAAGTTAGATTTAGGGTTTAGTTTGTATTAGCTTGTTATATGAAGCTTAAACTTTGTAAATATGTTTGATTTGCTCTATAATTAATATTGCATGACATGATATGAGCAATTGCATGTTGTTCTGAACTGAATGTTATGGTTTAAAAGTTGTTTGTACATTTGAAAATCATTTCCCCTTAATTTGCCTCCAGCAAATTGTTTTTTGCTGGGAGGATATTAGAAATATTTTATTCCTGTATTAAACCTTACTATGTTGCTATTAACTATTTTAAATTGAACTTGGGGTTTTTAAAATGCTTTCAAGATTTTAGAATATTTCTTGTCTCTCTTCACTGTTTTGATGTTTTGGAGACTTTCTTGAAAAATATATTTTGTCAGGCAACACCAAAAGTTTGTTTTGAAACTTAAAAAACGAGGCACTTGAAAATTGAGAGTCAATTGAATAACTCGTGAGTTGGTATAGCTCCGATCCCTTTGTAGCATTACGCTATTTTAAACTAAGTATTTCATTTATATTATTTAACATTAGTTCTAGTTAGGCCTAAGTATTTTTGCCTTATTAAAAGATGAATTGTTCTAAGAAAACTTATGTTAAGGTCTCTTTTTTCCAAGCTGGTCCTAACCCTTTATATTCTGAATTAGCAGGACTAGCAGTTAGGTCTATTCTATCTTTTCTGTTTTATTCTAACACTTCTCTAGCCTCTAAATCCTTATACCTTACTTTAAGTTTGAACAGAGTACTCCACGGATGGCATGCTATATGTAGGCAAAACTAGGTACTATCAACTACCTTTAATTTACTAAAATTAAGCCTCAACAAAAGGCTTCCCTCCAAGTTTAAAATTCTTGGAAACCGAAACTTTAAGCTAATTTGAATTTAAAATTTAATGGTGAGTTATAATTGTTTTTTGTTGTAAATTAACTAGTTAGGCTAGAATTCCTCATATTTGGGTAGAGCAGTTCACTCAACTGCTGTGATTGCATATCAGAGAATTTACTTCATGGTAAATTCTCAACAACTTTCCAAGAATTTTAAAGAGGAGCTGATTCCAAATATGTATTTGGTTTTCCTGTAAGTTTCATACTTTTCGAGATAATTCTCCTGGCTCTTTTCTGATATTTTGCCTTTTTAAGTTATATATATATATATATATATATATATATATATATATATATATATATATATATATTATATATATTTATATATATGTTATTAGTTATTATTTATATATATATATATATATATATATATATATATATATATATATATATATATATATATATATATATATTAATTCAATTAAATAAATAATTTTGAAAAGAGATTTCGGAAAATATTTACTTTAAATAAATAAATACATAAGGTTATGATATTATTAGAAAGAGGTTGAAATAGTTGTTTGCTTATCTTCATATACAGAAGACATATATTATGTTATTTCATATTCATATATATATATATATATATATATATATATATATATATATTTAATATTATTATATTATCTTCCATATATAAATTAAGGTATACTAAATGGCCAATTCCTATAGCGTAATAGAAAAGCTTATAAAAGAAGCTTTCCCGAATCGCGGAGCTACTCGAGACTCTATATTAGACATAACTCACTCCGGGATGGAATAAATGATGTTGCGCTCCGCCTAAATGAAATTTAACGCTTGGATTTATACTTGAGCTGCCTTGGATTTAAGACGTGATTGCATGAGCGAAATAGCCTGCTAACATTGATATATTTCTTCTAAAATACGGGATCCTATGTTTATGCCAAGTTTTTATTATACTTAATATCCTTTGTGTACATATATTCACAGTATATATATATATATATATATATATATATATATATATATATATATATATATATATATATATATATATATATAATATATATATATATATATATATATCTATATATATATATATATATATATATATATAGTATATACAGTATATATAATTATATATACAGTATATATGCTGTATATATATATATAAATATATATATATATAACATATAACAACTAACTCTAACTTATAACTATTCATATATATATATATATATATATATATATATATATATATATAATATATATATATATAATATTATATATAATATATATATATAAAATGTAACTAATATATATATATATATATCTCATATATGTAAATATAATATATATATATATTATATATATATATACTATATATATATATATATATATATATATAATATATATATATATATGTATAATATATATATATATATATATATATAACTAAATATAGTAATTTAAATAATAATATGTAATTATATAATTTTATCTATTTATTTAAATATCTATTAACATATATTTATATATATACTAATATAACTTTCTTTCTTTCTACTATAACTCAATAACAATATAACTAATAACTAACTATATATATATATATATATATATATATATATATATATATATATATACTATATATAATTGTATATATTTTTTTAAATATGTATAATTTTATATATATTTATTAAAATTTCTAAAATTTTATCCTTATATATATATATATATATATATATATATATATATATATATATATATATATATATATATATATATATATATATATATATATATATATATATTTTCTCACCATCCTCCTGTAGGCGTATGCACCTGTCAGCTGTCTTGCACGAAGCTCCTCCATCGCCGTCGATCATCGTAAACTCTTTCCTCCTCCACCTCCTCCATAGTCATCCCCCTCCTCTCCACCGCTCTCTCAACACCATCCCTCCACCTCATCCTCGGCCTCCCCACTCCTCTCCTTCCCTCCGGCTGCCACTCATAATACCTTTTCGCACACCTATTTGCTTCCATCCTCCTCACATGTCCGAACCATCTCAACTGTCCTCTCTCCACCAGTTCCAATATACTCTCCACTCCCAACACCGCCCTCACGTCATCATTCCTCCTCCTATCCAATCTTGTCACCCCCAATATCAATCTTAATACTTTCATTTCGCATGCCTGTACTTTACTTTTAGCTTTTGTGTTTAGTGTCCAAGCCTCATGTCCATATGCTAATATGGGCCTCATAATGCTGGTATATATTATTATTTTGACTTTCCTCGGTATATTACGGTCCTTGAGCAAAGGGTACAACGACGCAAGTGTCCCATTAAACTTTCCAATTCTATGGTTCAACTCCTGAAACATATCATTTCTTACTCCACTATACACTCCTAAATATTCAAACTGTTCCGTCTGTTTCAGTACTTCCCCCTCCAACTCTATATTCAACTCCTCCTGCTCCCTACTCACCATCATAACCTCCGTCTTCCCCCTATTGATTTTCATTCCCTTCTCAAATAGCACCTCGTCCCATGCCACTATAAACCTCTGCAGAGCCTCCCTTGACTCCGAGATCAACGCCAGATCATCCGCGTATCCAAAGATCTCTCCACCCACCCTTTCCTGTACCACCTTGCCACAATAGTCCATAAACGTTATGAACAAAATTGGGGAAAGTACACTTCCCTGTTTTACACCTGTTGTTATTCCAAACCAACTACTATCATCCATCTGTGTTTTCACCTTGCAACAGCTGTCCACATACGTGCTTTTTATAGCTCTTATCAGTTTAGTAGGCACCTCATACTCCCTTTTCCCCAGGATCCTCCACAAGATCTCCCTCGGAACACGGTCGAACGCCTTTTCTAAATCGATAAAGGCCAAATATGCTTTCCGGTTAAATTCATAAGTCTTTTCACACATCATCTTCAGTGCAAAAACCAAATCAATTGTCGATCTTCCCGGTCGAAAACCATGTTGCCATTCATCTAGTTTATTTTCGACTGTGTCCCTCAATCTTCTCTCCAATATTCTCTCGTACACCTTTGCAATATGTGGCATCAGAGCAATTCCCTTTAATTTTATATATATATATATATATATATATATATATATATATATATATATATATATATATATATATATATATATATATATATATATATATATATATATATATATATATATATATATATCTCTTCTTTTTTTTTTTTTTATTTTTTTCTTTTTTTTACTAGATCTTTATATTAGTTTTCAGAGGAAAATCATAATTTTTAAATAAAAATATGAATACAAAATTACAGGTCACCAAATTTCATATCTATGACAGTTGTCTATGGATGTTCTTGTTAATTATAGCGAGACCAGACGAATTTCATGAAAATAATGTGAAATGTTTGGAATGATTTGGTATTATTTGAAAACTTGGTTAAATATCCAATTTAATTGTAACTTTGATGTAATGTAACATAGTAATGTTATTCATCCATTTTGTAAGAAATAAATTGCTCTCTTTAATAGGCTAGGTTAAACTAGGTTAGATTAGGTTAGGTTGGGTTAGGTTAAGTTAGATAAAGAGAAATATTACGTAAATAGAATGTTTGTTCTTTCATTTGTTTAAAGAATGAAACAAAAATAATATATTTTAATCGAAATGCAGATAGATTACTTTAGTTAAATTTAGCGAAGGCTCTCGTAAGAAAAACTTGGAATTTAAAATAGAGAAAATACTTTAATTTAAAAAAAAAAAAACTTGGAATGCAAATGAAAATTGTTGGTTTATAAAATATCTCTTTATTCGTATACGAACTCATCTACCATTATATATGAAACACTTATATTTAAATAACAGAGAAGGACATTAAGAAATGTCATTTTATATAATAATAATAATAATAATAATAATAATAATAATAATAATAATAATAATAATAATAATAATAATAATAATAATAATAATAATAATAATAATAATAATAACAATAATAATAATAATAATAATAATAGTATTAATAATAATAATAATAATAATAATAATAATAATAATAATAATAATAATAATAATAATAATAATAATAATAATAATAATAATAATAATAATAATAATAATAATAATAATAATAATAATAATAATAATATTAATAATAATAATAATAAAAATAATAATAATAAAAATAATAATGATAATAATAATAATAATAATAATAATAATAATAATAATAATAATATAATAATAATATAATAATAATAATAATAATAATAATAATAATAATAATAATAATAATAATAATAATAATAATAATAATAATAATAATAATAATAATAATAATAAATTTATCTTAAGGAAACATAAACCAATGATAAATATAAAATATAACGAAATGTCCAATTTTTTAAACATCTTTAAATGACAAAAAGTCAATGTAAGTTAACTTCTCTAACTTTTAAATTTATTAATTTTATTTATTTATTTTTGTTATTAGTTTACACGATATTTATTTTATCAAAATTGTTAAAATATTAAAAATAAAATTTATTCCTTGAAAATGTCCGAAGTGTACGGACGAAAGCTTGGTACGATACTTAATTCAATTGTTTTATTTTATTCAAGAAAAATTTTAAAGAAAATTTCTTCTGAAGAGACGAAATATTTTATCGTATCAGGGTCAAAGCTCGAAAGCACAAGTTTTGAGAACCACAGAATGATTACCATCAAAACTGTACGTCTTCTTAGTGTTAAACCCAGAGATAGATAGATAGATAGATAGATAGATAGATAGATAGATAGATAGATAGATAGATAGATAGATAGATGATAGAAAGAAAGATAGAGAGAGAGAGAGAGGAGAGAGAGAGAGAGAGAGAGAGAGAGAGAGAGAGAGAGAGAGAGAGAGAGAGAGAGAGAGAGAGAACGTCGTTAGAAGAAATTATAATGTTGAGAATAAGTGAGCAGGAGGGGTGGAGAAGGAGGAATAACATCGGAGTCACCTAAGGTGTAATTAGAGGCATAGGTTTAAGCAAAAATTTCAATTTAAACAGAAGGTAAAAAGGAAGTTATACCATCGGAAAATACTAGATGAGAAAAAGAGGAAGAAGCAGAGCTAAAATTAACATTTTTTTGGGCAAAATGAAAGAAAGGACGTGGGGAAAAGGAACCGAGGAACCATATAGATTACTTCTCTACGTAAAAAAGAGGTTTTAGTGCCAGGGAGAATAATTTTTTTGCACGATTCTGGGATGAAATATTAGTTGCGTGAGTTTCTGGAGTCTGAAGTAGAAGACTTTGGTACTTCCTGAAGGCGGTGAATATCATGTTAACAATCAATAGAGAGTTAAATCAAAGTTTGTTTGATTTAGTTGAATGGAAAAAATATGGAATGTATGCCTCCATGCCAGAGAGAATCACCTCGGAATGAGCACAACACACACCGAGGTACCCCTCCTCATAGAAGCAGTGGTCATTCCATGTGAAATCAAAGAAGTTCGACAGCAAGTCCGACCAGTTAGCAGAGCTGAAATTATAAAAACGTTTTCTCGCCGTAGAAAATACAGGTGATCGATAAGGTGATAGATAAGATAAGATAAGATAAGATAAGATAAGATAAGATAAGATAAGATAAGATAAGATAAGATAAGATAAGATAAGATAAGATAAGATAAGATAAGATAAGATAAGATGGTAGAAAAGGTGATCGAAGGAACCCAGAGGAGGAGAAGTTTAACAAAAAAAGGAGAAGGATTGAAAGTTAAGAAAACGTCTAGAATATTGGATTCATCTGCCAGACAAGTAGAGATATAAGTACGGAACTGTACCACCTATTCTATGCCATTCAGATTAAAGAAGTTTTGGGCAGGTTTACCAGGTTTACTTGTGATATAGAGGAAATCCGTTGGTGGTGGTGAACGTTGAAATCATCAGGAATGATGATTTCAAAGAAAAAAGAAGTAAAGAGAATATGCTTTATTTTGAAGCTTTGATAGTCGATGAATTTAAGAGAGCCAGTTGAGTTAAGGGATGGATATATAGAACAGATAAAATTAGTTAAGATTCTCTCTCTCTCTCTCTCTCTCTCTCTCTCTCTCTCTCTCTCTCTCTCTCTCTCTCTCTCTCTCTCTCTCTCTCTCTCTCTTAGAGGAGAGGTGATGCTCAACAAAGTAAAAATTACAGAAAAAACTGCGAAGGTGTCAGAAATTAATGAAAAAAAGAAGACATTATTTCATCAAAACAGGTTGGCAATTCAGTGACGAAACCAGCCTACACCCACACATCACCACCCCGGAGGTCGTTAACTTCCAAGTAGTGAAGAGGAGGGCTTTTTAGAGCGGCTATCTTTGGAGATGTCCATCTTTGCTTTTCGAAGCTAGGTCCGTGTTTTGGTTGCAATACTTTGCATAATCCAGGCAAGTTTTTTTACTGTTAAAAACTCCGCTCCGACTTCGGCTCTGGCTCCTTCTCAGCCTCGAGGTCGAAACTCTTTATTTCTCTTAGGAATGATAATATGAAAAATATTTTAATGGAGTAAAAATTTCTTAGCTTCCACTCCGGCTCAGATTTCAGCTCTTTCAAATTGTTTCATCCAGATCCGCAGCTGAAAAGCTTTGACTCCGGTTCCAAGTTCTGGTTCCGGCTCCGCGTTCTGCATATGTCCCAAAAGCACCTTTAAGTTGCACGCATTTTACTATCCTGAATTCTCATCCCAGGATAATTCACCATGTAAACAACGCGATAGACTCCAAAGTCTCGTGGCAACTGGCCAGGGTTCGATCCAGTCTGGACCTAGGTAGAAATTACCTAGAGAGTTCCTTCCGTAGTTTAAAAGATCTATTTAATTGAAAGGTAAAAGAAACGTGTTTTCCTAGGCGGGAATTGACCTGCAATCCTGCGTCCGAAAATCGATTTGTTCCATTGTCATAAACCACTACACTCACCCAAAAAAAAATTTTCAAGTAGATATTTTAAGTGCCAGGTCTCTATTAGAACACTTATAACCTTTAACTTATAACATATAACTTATAACTTATAACTTATAACTTATAACTTATAACTTATAACTTATAACTTATAACTTATAACTTATAACTTATAACTTATAACTTATGACTTATAGCATAACTTAAAACTTAAAACTTATAACTTATAACTTAAAATTTAATAACTTATAACTTATAACTTATTAACTTATAACTTATAACTTATAATTATAACATATACTTATAACTTAATAACTTATAAAACTTATAACTTATAATTTATAACTTATAACATATAACATATAACTTATAACTTATAACTTATAACTTATAACTTATAACTTATAACTTATAACTTATAACTTTTACATATAACTTATATACTTATTATAGTAAATATTTATCTCTAATATACTATGTTTTCGTTAGATATACTAATTAATTAGATAATTAAATAGTAATTAAATAATTTAAAAATAATTAAATAATAATAATTAAATTAATTGAATTATTATATTAATTATTTTAAATTTATTAAATATACTAATTAGATGCTGATTATAATTATTTCAAAAATATTATTTCTGAAAAACTAAAGGGTCCAATTTGTCTTCTGATAAATTCATTGTAATTATTAAAAAAAAAATTTCGATACACCAAAAAGAGAATTTTTATTATCATTAATTAATATGGAAATGAAATTCTATTTTAATAGTACTATTACTATTAATAATGTAAATAAAAATTATTGCACTATTTTTAATAATAATAATAATAATAATAATAATAATAATAATAATAATAATAATAATAATAATAATAATAATAATAATAATAATAATAATAATAATAATAATAATAATAATAATAATAATAACAAAAGGAAAAAATGTGATAATCTTTTGAAATAACTTCTCTCAGCAGAAGTTGCTAATTGTTGTGACATTTCTGCTGAGAATTCAGCTTGCGTTTTAAAGCCTACGAGAAAAATGAGTGAAATAATAAAAAAATAAAAAGAAAAAAAGTCTGCGGGAAATCCCATCCACATTCCATTTACTGTTTCGAAAATCTTTTGAGGATCTTCTTGCTTTAAAAGCTTTTACCAACTTCACTCTTATGATACCTTTGCAAGCTTTTACTATTAGAGACAGGTATCATTGCGTTTGTGCGCGTGAAAATTGTAATGCACACTTAAATTTATTATATATATTATATATATATATATAATATATATATATATATATATATATATATATATTATATATATATATATAATATATATAATATATATATTATATATATATATATATATATATATATATATATATGATATATTAATATATATTATATTATATATTTATAAGGGAAGGCTAAGAATTCTCATCACTGTATCTTCTGCGAGTTGTATAAGGCGACAAAAGAGATCCATGATATTTTAGCTAAGGGCCCCGCTAGCATGGGATTCGATGTTGCGTTGTTTTTGCGCACCTCCGTATCCCAAGTTGCTATTACTTGTATAAATCATTTGGAGATTAATATCTATACACGGTACAGCGCAGGAGGACAGGTTTGAAGATGTCAGAAATAAAGGGCGAATAATAAGGCGATAAATACAAAACCCAACCAAGTTCTTCTTGGTATGTGTTGATTAGAAGCATCATGAACGCATGAGAAAAACACCTATAAAGATTAAAATAGCTTCATTCGCTAGAATGATTTGAAAAATGCTCAGAACACCAGACCTTTCTGGAGGGTTCTATAACATGAAAACAATAAAATTAATAATCAATATATAATAATAATAATAATAATATTAATAATTGAATAATAATACATAAAATAATAATAATAATAATCTATAAGTAATTATTAATAATAGCAGTAAAATAACCTTTATAATTGAAATATTTTTAAAAATAATAACAATAATAAAACACTAACTATGACATTATTCTTATATTTAAAATCACTAAATCTTTGCACCGTGTAAGGATATAATCGATATAATAAAGAATATAATAGCTACATATATAATAGTAAATATAATAATAAGATAATAATGATAATAATAATAATATAATAATAATAATAATAATAATAATAATAATAATAATAATAATAATAATAATAATAATAATAATAATAATAATAATAATATAATGAATATTATTATTATAATTTTTATTATTATTTTGTAGGTTTTAATTTTCACGTGTCCATTCAATAACTATGTTAAAAATGAGAAACTAAATTATAAAAATTTAAAATAATAACATTAATAATAACAACAATAGCAATAACCAAACTAATAAATAATAATAATCAAATAATAATAATAATAATAATAATAATAATAATAATAATAAATAATAATAATAATAATAATAAAATAATAATAATATAATAATAATAATAATAATAATAATAATAATTAATAATAAAATAATAATAATAAATAATAATAATATATAATAATAATACATAATAATAATAAAATAATAAATAATCAATTAATTCACAGAACAAACAAAAAAAATTTTTTTTTTTGCTGCCAAGGAAATATATTTTATTGAATTTATAGTATATCGGGTGTGCTGATTCCAGAATGAAATTAGTTTTCCAAGATTGGCTCTAGTTCTTGAGATACAGGGTTTTCCAGAAATACTCTTATACAAATATCTTTTTAATGCATATTTACAGTAATATCGTTTATTTCTTTTTAAGAGAGGCTTACCTTTATATATACTTTATTTTTTTCTATTTTCAGAACACTCTGAGTACTTCACGAAGAGCCTGTTTGAATAACCCTAATGTATTCTGCTACATCTGTGTGAAATATAGCCAGGAGGACCAAAGAAGAAATATTACTAAATTTGTGAAGCGAGCATATCTGGCATACTTTGGAATGAAACTCGGAGACCAAGATAAGTCTTGGGCTCCCGTAAAACGTGTGTCGAAAATCTACGTCAGTGGAAAAATGGACGAAGAAAAGGTTTTATAAATTTTGGTGTGCCTATGGTATGGCGGGAGCCAAAGAATCATCACAGTGACTGTTATTTTTGTTTGGTTATTGTGAAAGGTATCAATCGTTACAAGAAACGTATATTTGAGTATCCGGATTTGAAATCAGCAAGGCGACCTGTACCACACTCCGACGATGTCCCCATCCCAGTGTTCACTACACACCCAGACCTAGCATTGTCTGATGAAGAAAATATCCAGGATTTGGTGTGCACACGTGCAGATAGTGGTAGTGAATATGAAGAAAGTACTTCTACACAGCAACAGTTCTCCCAGGAAGAGATCAATGATTTAGTACGGGAGTTAAGTCTCTCCAAGCAAGATTCTGAGCTTTTAGGCATTAGACTAAAGCTGAAAAGAACTGTCCACCAAGGCTGCATGTAAAATAACTTTTTTCGGACAAGGAGGTAGTACTTCTTCCATATTTTAATTGAAAGAAGCAAGACCTAGTTATGTAGGAACATATATGGACTCCTACTCCAATGGGGTTTACCTAAATAACCGGCCAAGAAGATTGCGATTGGTTTATGGATAGTCAACGAAGAAGCTTGAAAGTGTGTTTTATTTACAATGGCAATAGTTATGCATCGCATTCCAATAGGTCACTCAACAAAATTGAAAGAGGAATATGAAAATATAAGAATGAATCTTGCAGAAGCTTAGATATAAAGAACACCAGTGTCTATATGCGTTGATTTGAAGATGGTCAACATCTTACTTGGGCAGCAAGCGGATATACTATACCCTTTTTTCATATGCTTGTGGGATAGTAAGGCGCTAAAGAAGACACTGGGAAAAAGGTTGTATGGTCCTGTAGGAATAAATTGCACTGTAGGGTGCATCAAATATATTAACGAACCAACTGGTTGACAGGGGAAAAACTATTTTCCCACCACTCCACATCAACTAGGACTGATGAAGCAATTTGTTAGGGCCTAGACAAAGCTGGTGAATGTTTCAATATATTTGCAGATTTTTTCCAGGGTGAGTATGGAGAAACTCAAGCTGGAATCTTTAGCGGCCCTCAAATTCGCCAAAATCATCAAGGATGACAATTTCATAAATTCCATGACTGATATTGAAGCATCTTCCTGAAAAGTTTTTTCTTGGTTGTTCAGAACTTTTGGGCAACCATAAATCTGCCAAATATGTAGAACTCGTACAGAAAATGGCTTTCAGACTTCAAAAATTTGAATGCTATTATGAGCATAAAAGTTCACTTTCCACCTACGTAGTCACTTAGATCGGTTTCTGGATAATCTAGGATGTTATAGTGAGAAACAAGGGGAGAGGTTCCATCAAGATATCAATTTGATGGAAGAAAGAATAACAAGGAAGATGGGATACACACATGATGGCAGACTATTGTTGGAGCCTCAACGTGATTGTCCACATTCTGCACACAGAAGACAAATCATATAGACAGAGATTTGTAATGCATTAATTGGGATTTCATTGTACTGAATTGAATGTTTTGACCTATTAGCATTTTATTTACTTACTTATTAACAATTTGATATATATCTTTCGTGTTTTTTTATTGTGAATTACGTTGCAACTTAACATAAATTATTGTTATTAATGTATTTTGGTGAACCACCCTGTAATTCAAAAACTAAGAGTCCATCTAGGAAAACGGAGGTCAAATTCGGAATCGGCAACAAGTTACCTATAAAATGACCTTCAAATGTTTTGCCGCAAAATCTTTGTTGGCAAGTGAATTATAATAATAATAATTAATAATAATAATAATAATAAATAAATAAATAATAATAATTATATATAATACATAAAATAAATATAGTAATATAATCTCAAAATAATAATAATATAAAATTAATAATAAAAATAATAAATAAATGACAATAATAATAAATAAATAATAATAATAATAATAATAATAATAATAATAATAATAATAATAATAATAATAATAATAATAATAATAATAATAATAATAATAATAATAATAATAATAATAATAAAAAATAATAATAATAATAATAATAATAAATAATAATAATAAAATAAAATAATAATAATAATAATAATAATAATAATAATAATAATAATAATAATAATAATAATAATAATAATAATAATAATAATAATAATTCAAACCGTCTTTTGTCTTAATATTCTTCTTGTTGCCTTATCTCTTTAATATTTAATGGAAAGATTATGTCATTTAAAATTACATGTAGATAATGAGCATAGTAAATTATATTAAATTTGATTGCATTATTTAACTACATTTAAAAAATACATGTAAAAAATGAGCATAGTAAAAATTAAATATCTTGTACGTTAAATGTTTTAAAAATACATTTGTTTACATTAAATAATCTAGCGTTCACTTTAAAAAAATTTATTTTTATTTCGACTAAAGCTTATTTGCAAAAAATGTAAATATCATCATTACGGTTAGATTAATCATTTGTTATTATTAACATTCAAATAAAATTCGAAGCAACAATTTATAATGTAAAGTCAAAAAAATATGATTCAGTTGAAATAAACCGATAAGAGAAAATTAAATTATATATTTTTTTTAAATATATGATAAATTTTCATTTCTTGAACATTCTGACAACTTAGATTACAAATAAATACAGAGTAAACTTAAGTATCAATATAGTTCATCAGTCTTCTAGTAGCTGTTCAAGCAGAGATACGTTGTCTTTGATAGTTGCATTCAGCACAGATGGCACCAAGAGGTTACAAAGATCTGGCAGATGCATTTTGTTATGTCTGCGGTGAATTTATGAAGACACGAGCAAAAGGTACCCTGTGAGCACATCTGCTAAAATATGCGAGGAATATATGGCATATTTTGGCGTGCCTCTTGGTTACCAACACAAGCAATGGCCACCTCATTTCACCTGCAAACTTTGCAAAAGAACTCTAGAAGATAACATATATATATATATATATATATTATATAATATATATATATAAATATATATATATATAATATATATATATATATATATATATATATATATATATATATATATATATATAATATATATATATATATATGTATATGCTATATATAATATATATATAGTATATGATAATATATATATATATAAAATATATATATATATATATCATATTAATATTATATATATATATATATATATATATATTATATATAATAATATATATATAATATATATATATATATATATATATATATATACATATATATAAAGATAATATTATATATATATATATAATAATATATATATATCATATATATATATATATATATATAATATATATATATATATCATATTATATATATACTATATATATTATTATATATGTATATTATAGTATATATATATATAAATATATTAATATATATAATATATATCTAATATATATATATATATATATATATATATATATGATAGTATATATTATTTATATCATTATATATATCATATATATATATATACTTATTATATATATATATATATATATATATATATTATATATATATATATATATAGTATTATATATATATAGTTTTTGCTTGTTCTTGATTTGACAGCTATGGAATCTGTTACGTGAAAGTTTGAATGTTTGTAATGTATGTTTTATAACAATGAAGTGAATAGAATATTGTAAGATTTTTATCGTCTTCTTTTCTTTGCCGGTTGGACAGGGGAAGAGAATGAGATCATGAAATTCGGCAATCTCAGCGAATTTGAAGAAGCCAACTGACCACTCCAGCGAATTGCTTCTTCCTGTTTGATGGACCCCTGGTCCACGTCAGATGGCAAAATGGGCCTGTTATGGTACATATCGAGAGCCTTCCGTCAGTCATTCCCAAATGCTAGCGGTCTGCATGACCGGGTCTTTGTACCGGCATTCCTCCCAAAGGGAAGATAGGCAGGTGTTCAGGAGCGAAGCAGCAAATCAGAAGACGATGAAGCCGTTGATCCTGAATATAGTGTAGCTGAGGAGAGAAACCCATATTTCCCCAACCAAGAAGACATTAACGACTTGATCAGAAATCTTGGTCTACAAGTCCATGCAGGAGATTTTGACAGTTCAAGACGAGCGAGTGGAAGTTGTTACATCAAAGGGTGAAGGTCGCCAAGCATAGAAACGTCACTCTTTCCAATTTTTTTTTACTAGTGCGAACGGATGGATACAATGTGATGAATGTTGACAGTTTTGTTTGAGACAATTGAATTGCTGTACACCGTGAAAGTGGGGTCTCTTCATTGTGAGCTAGCATCGAAGAGTCTCAAGCTGTGAGTCACTTTATAAGGGAAATACTTACCATTTCTTTCCTTGTGGCTTCACTCGGGGGTAGCAACCAAAGAGGAATGCTCAGCAGCTTCGAAATTTCATTTGCTATGGGCTTTTGAAATATGAAGAACACAATCTGGGAAGTTAATCGGAGATTTGAAAATGCTTGTCTCTCCTGTGGTTCCAAGGATCTGTTCGCCAAGGTTTTCCAAGTTCCTTTGTCTCTGGGACGAGCAGGGCCCTCCCGCAGCGACAGCTACCAGAAGGCGGGAATCTGGCCAGCAGCTGACTGATCGTTTAGGAGGACAAGTTTCAAATGGGGCCTTCTTGCGGGGACCACCGCAAAAAATATTTGTTTTCCTTCTACTTACACATAGAAATTTAGGCCTGCATTTGGACGTTTGTTAAGCTCTATGATAAGGAATCTTCAAGCCTTCATTCTACCTGAAAAAGTTGTCTTCCCTGAGCTGTCGAGAGGGCAAAGGTCAAGCCGTGTTTTTTCGTCGGATCACATATAAAAAATCATAGAGTGCAAGGAATTCCCGAAGCTGGCTAGGACAGAAAATACAGCTTTGAGACAATCTATAGTGGCAGTGGTTCATTGGCATCCTTGTGACTACAAGGATAAAAATCGTTGGAGGAGCTTGTTGATAGCCGTTGGATCAGACTGATCGGCAAAAGGGGGATGCGTGACAGGATGTCCTTAAAGTCCATATCATTGAATGCTCCTTTGTTAAACTAATAGGGTAAACCTAAAGGATTAATTATGGTTTATTGCTTGGATGGACGAACCCATTCTTTCTTTTCAGAGATGGCTGAGTGTTGAACTTCCCTGTTTCCTCTGCTGAAGAGTGGTGGGTTTTTTCCTTGACGACCATGAATTCACATGGATTGGACACACACACATCACACGCACAAACACACACACACACACCCACACACACACACAAACACAGCACACCGCACGAATTCCCGCACCAGCACAGCACTTATACTATATATATAATATATATATAATATATTATATATTATATATATATATATATATATATATAATATAAATTATATAATATAGTATATATATATATAATATAGTATAATATATATATATATATAGGGAGGAGGGAGAGAGAAAGATTTTGGAGTGAGTTGAATGAGTGTTGGGAAAGTTTTGGGGTAAATTCGAGTAAGAATTTGTCTATTGGGAGATTAATGCAGGAGTGGGAAGGAGGGGGTGGGAAAGAAATCATAGACAATTTGGGGGTAGGGGAGAGGAATGTTAATGGAGAAAGTTGGTTGAGTTGTGTGTTGAAAGAAGAGAAGATAGTGGGGAATACTTGGTTCAAAAAAAGTGAGAATCATAAGTATACATTGAAGAGTGAGATAACGGGGGGGAGGGCGGTACTGGATTATGTGTGTGTAAATGGGCAAGGATAGAGGCAGATTGCTAGATGTAATGTATTTAGGAGGGGCGGGGGAGGGGATAATCGGATCCTATTTGGTGGTTGCTGATAAGGTGGGAGGAGAGGTGATGGTGAGGGAAAGGGGAGAAAAGAGAAGTAGAAGTGATAAAGGTGGAAAAATTGGAGGAGATAGTGTGTAAGCAGGGAGTTTAGGAGAGTATGGAGGATAGGATGGAGAGACGTGAGAAGGGACAGGGGCATTGGGGAGGTGGAGGGGGAGTGGATGAGATTTAAAGAGGCAGTATGTGTAGAGGCTAGAGAAGGGTATGTGGGGTAAAAAGGGTGGGTGCAAGCAGAAGAAAAGGAAGTGAATGGTGGAGTGTGAGGAGGTGAAGGAGGTTGTGAAAAGGAAAAAGGAGGCTTATGTGAAATGGTTGTGGGAAGTAGGAGAGAGGAAAGCTGGGAGGTATATAGAAGGGTTAGAGTGGAAGCAAAAAGGGCGGTGGAGAGCGAAGAGAAGAGCAAAAGATGAGTGGTGTAGAAAAGTGACGGAAAATTTTGAATCGCTGTTATTAAAGAAATGAAAGAAATAAATAAAAAAAGGAGAAAGAAGGAGGGGATTGGGGAGAGGATTAGGGAGGTTTTAGATGGGGAGTGGATAGGAGGAGAGGATAGGGTAAGGAAGAGGTGGGGGGAGTAATTTTTAGTGGATTATTGATGAAGTGGGGTGGGGGGAGGGGAGGAGATTTGCAAGAGGTGAGGTTGGGGAATGAATGGGGGAGGGAGGGGGAGGATGAAATAAAAATGGAGGAAATTATTAGGGCCATGAATATGGAGGAAATTATTAGGGCCTTAAATAAAGGAAAAAAAGGGAAGTCCGCAGGTTTCTGGATGGTGTGAGAATGGAAATAGTTGCCGGAAGGGAGGGTATAGGGGTGTGAGGAAATGGGCTGTAAATAGGGTTATTTAATATAATGTTGGAGGAGTCTGGTGAGGTACCACCAGGATTGGGGGGAGGAATGGTTGTTTGGTCCCCTGTATAAGGGAGAAGGGGGATAGGATATGGATTGGGAAGGAATATAGATGTATATGTGTTCTAAGTGTGGTAGGGAAAAAAAAAAAAAAGTGTGGGAATATATATATATCAGAGAGAGAGGTTTAACGGAGGGGAGAATGGGGGAAGAAAAAGGAGGATTTAGGGAGGGAAGAGGGGTGTGCTGGACCAAGTGTTTACAAACGTAATCAGATGCTTGTGGAGAAAAGTATAGGGAGGAAAGGGAAAGTGTATGGGTGTTTTTTAGGATTTAGAGAAAAGTCTATATTGCATAGAGTGAAGAGGGGGGAAATGTGGGGGGATTGTGGAGGGTGTTGGAAAGAAAATGGGTGGGGGGGCAAATTAGGTAACAGGTATTAAGGGCCTTTTTAGGAATAGATAAGAATGGTGTGTGAGAGGTTAGGAGGGGGAAGAGTGAGATGTTTGGCGGTGGTGAGAGGAATTGACGCAGGGGGTGTAATTGGTTTCGCCCGTGGGCTTTTTCAATTTGTTTTATGGAGAGTGGTTTGCAGAGGAATGGTAGGGGGGGAGGGGGGTGGATTGATGAATGGGAATGATAGAGGGGAAGTGAAATGATACTGTTTGCGGACGATACTGCCCTTGTGGAAGAACGCGGAAGGGCTGAGGTATTTGGTGAGGGAGTTTGAGAGAATGTGTGGAAAAAAGGGGCTTAAAATAAATTCAGGTAAGAGTAATAAGTGTTAGTGTTTAGGAGGAGAAAGAGAGGGGGGAGGGGTCAGAGGTTAAGAGTAGGGGTGTAGTATTGGAAGAAGTAAAGATTTTTAGATATTTAGGGATGGATTGGGTAAGGGGGGAGGGATGAAACGGAGGAAGAAGAACTAGAGTAGGAGAAGCGAAGAAGAGTTTTTGATGGGTCTGAGAGAATTATGTTGGAAAGGGCGGGATTTATCATTCACAGAAAGTTAAGATAAGTTTGTTTGAAAAGATGTACCAGCGGTGTTGTATTGGTGTGAAACGTGGGGGTTGAAATGCCAGGTCCAGGAGAAGTTGGAGTATTGAATGAAGGGGGTTGAGAGCGGTTTTGTGTGGGGTTAGGGGCAGCAAGGGAGAGGATTAGGAAATAGGGTGGGTGAGGGAGAGATGTGATTTGGAGGAAGATGGTTGGTGGGAAGGGCGGAGAAGGGAATGTTAAGATGGTATGGGCA